>CM017190.1:3680938-3868438 GCA_004837865.1 Musa balbisiana
TTGCAGAGTGAGACTGAATCTTCTATAACATTTTTTAGTGTGGAACCTTATGACGGAGGGTGATCATGTATTTGGAAAGCTTCCCGATCATCTTCTCATAGAAATTTTTGTCCGCGTACCTATCTGTGAGTGGTCTCAGGTCTCATGTGTCAACAAGCACTGGGCTGCGATATTTCGAGGGGAGAGCTTCTGGCAAACTGCTATCATCAGAACCTGGCCGTTTGCTTGCCAGAGGAAACGGTGGCCTGGACCCATTCCTCGTGGTTCTGGAAGGAGGTGAGTTTTCTGCAAAAAAAAAAAAACTTATGCATTCCTGCTTATTTATTCATTTGCTGTTTCTTTTGATGAATCCCATAACCAGTTAGTTAGCTTAGAACAGTTTCTTTGTTTTCTTTCCTCCCTTATTTTGTCATATTTTGTTCCCTTTTCGTAAACATTGGAAATTCAAACAAAAATTCGTTTCGCGCCAATTTTGTCTGATCAGTGAGGGCTGTATTTTAATAACGAAGGAGATACTCTTTAGCTTTGTACAAAAAAAGTGCATGGCATCTGTTTGTATTATGAAACTTTAGCCGGTGATTTATAATTATGTGTAATCCCCTAAAACACATGAATTAGGGTTTTTGCATTTTCTTCTCCAAGGTGTACTTTCTCGTGCGGTAATCCAGTTGAAAATATATCTAGTGATTCCACGTGAGATCTCATAATGAATAACATTGAAAAGTGAATAATTCATTGATTGTGAAACCATAACTTGTGAAATAAACTCATAAAAGTTCCAGGAAGCATGGTGGAAAAGGTCTGCTCACTAAAAGTCTAGTAGTGTCTAGGAAGTAGATCAGATAGGTTCAACGCGCATGTTGAACAGCTATTGCCAATATAGGAAATGCTTGTAGAAGACTGAATCCCAAGAACATAAACCTCTATTAGTGAGGTGCCTGCACAGAAGTGCTATAGCAATGTTAGAATCAGGGTCTTAATGAAGTTACATGACTTACTAATTAGGTGAATTTATATGCTGGACTTAGTCTGTAAGAACTGCAACAATCTCATCTTCTAATTTAAATTGATTTGCTATTACGATACCAATTATGAAATCTTTTGTGTTTTCTGTTCATAACAGAAGTCTAGTTTACAGAGAATTTTTATTGACGATTAGCTCTATTAGTGCAGAAGTTTGTATATTATGAATTATGTCATATAGGAAGATGCCATTTTGTTCGACTTTTCAGGCTTATCTACCTAAATGATGAAAATCAGATGATGAAATCCAAACTAACTCGATTTATTTGTCAGGCTAGTATGTTATCTCCTCATGCATGCTTTTGACAAGGTAATGTGCTCTTATCTGTCCAATCTGCATCTTTAAATCCATAGTTAAATACCACCCTGTCTCGGCAAGCATGCTTTTTGACAGTGCTTAAACTGTTTGCATGTACCTGACGTTTAACCACGGGTGATAGCCATTTTATTGGACATTGGGTAATTCAGGTCTAATATATAAATCAGAAATAATCAATCTCTGACTGGAAATGCCAGAAAAATAGATGAAGTAATTATTTTTTTGTGAAGTCTTGTCAATCAACAAGAAAAAGTGAGAAGGTTGCTATAGATGCATTGTATTGTTGTATTTCTTGTTTTTTTTTTAAGAGTCAAAAATTAATTTTGTGTTTATTCCAACAAGAGTTTGCTAACTATTGTATTATTTTCATGGAACAGGAGATATGCAGCATTATATGTTAGTGAACACATTATTGCATCAAATGGGGAAATTGACGAACTTTTGGGTCATGCTTACTTGTATCTTAAAGAGCAGCTTGAGCTTTCAACAATGACTCCTCCTTCTAGCATCCTACATGGAACCATGATTGGTTGGTTTTTGATCCACAATGCTCTTTTTTCCTTTGCTTGACACAACCTTTATCTGTATTGGTTGTTTTGGATTAGAGAGAGCTGAATAACCTGACAACAGAAGGATCATTTAGAAAATATCGTTCTTCTTTATGGCTTCCGGTAGAATTGTAGGCATGAAATTTGACTTCACATTCGGAAATGAGATGACCTAGGCTGATTGACTTTTATATTGTAATATGTCTTTTTTTATCTATTCGCTAGTATGCTAATACAAACTTTTTTAATATACCAGAAGGGATAACAAAATCATGTTGCTGAACCTGTCCTTAGTCACAATTGTTTCATCATTGCCAATCTTGAACCTTCAATAACATAAACATACATACTTTTTTACTGTTGCCTCACTTTGCTTTCTTACAGTTTTAATGGGCTCTAGCATGGAATGTACTTTGAAAATATTTCAGAAATGTTAATCACACATTGCTGCCACTGAAATGAGGATTCTGATATGGGTGATTTTTATTTGTAGAAGATAGAACAAGAATATTTTTATCATTTGAACAATTGAAGGCAGTTCTCAGTTGAGGATATGATGAGAAAATTGTTTGATTTGGTCTGGACATGTTCAAACTAGACTCATAAATGCACTAGATAGGCAAGGTGAGTTAACTCAGATTGGTGATGTGAAGAGAGATGTAGGAAGAGTAGTTAGGCTAGTTCTTATTATAACCAACAAGAAATTATTGTATAGATTCTTAACTGGACCAGTCATTTGTCAATAGAGCTTGATAAAAGAAGCCATATGGGCAACCTCCTTGCTGATGTTGTTGTACCAAATCCCAAGTTCAAAACCTGTCGAGCAATTGATTGATGAATATTCACTGTTGAGTGTTTCATGATGCTCATGAGCCTCCGTGATGCTGCAGACTGTCCGGGTTTGCCAAATTCTACTGCATCCATAACTTTGCAGTGTTATTGTACCTGTAAACAATTTCTATACAGGGACTCAGTTCATATCCGCACAGCTTACTTGAGAGCAGCCGAATATGCTCCTTCTCACCATAGAAATATCTGAAGGTCTATGAAACCATGACAAGAGTTTTAGCCATTTTTAGCTCCATAATTACTATTGCCTTAAGAATTGGAATTGTAAACATAGTTCTTAGACACTTTGCTTCAAGATATTCTCAACTTTCTATTCTAAGTACTACCTTCAAACAATTAGTAAAGTCGGTATGGGAATTATAGATCACCTAGGATCATGGCTTAATTGTTTCTTACTTGAGTTTCATGTTTCTTTCTGCTCCATCATCATAGTGAATATGATTATACCATGCCTTCCTTTATTGGTCTGTATTTGCAGCAACATATATGATTCTATAACTAATCACAGAGGTCTTGTTTCCCTGTTAGATCAATTTATTGCCTGTGGTAGGTCAAGAGACAAGGCTCATGAGCTTGCTTCAGAGATTTGGCTAGCAGTCATCAACAATCTTGAAGAAAATCAACACACATTTTTGCTGTTAAAACGTCTTGCACAAGAGGGAGATGTAAGCATCTTTGTTTCTTCCATTCTCTTTTCATGTTATAAATTTTGGTTTCCTTATGGTTTGTAGATAGAAACAAAAGACAACAATGACTACTGTTATTATAGAGTAATAATTTTTACATTCAGAATTTCCTTTAAGTCCCTTGGAAACAAATATTTGGTCTATGGATTACCTTTTATTGAAAATCATTATAAGATGTGCTAAGCAAGCGCTCTACGGTACATTTGCCTAACCTAATTTATATGATTCCTCGATGCCATACATTAGACAATGCCTAAATCACTATTCAGAATTTCAGATATTCTGCCAGTGTACCAATTCGATGTTAAAAAAGGAGAAGATTCACATACGACACTCTTGCCAGCATTAATTTTGAAAGGCCACTGGTTTAAGACAAATCAAATATTACTGCTCAAGTTAGCTACTAATGTTGCCTTTCCAACCTGGGTAAACTAGTGTGCTGCATACCGTTCCTCACTCTAGCATGACCACTTTCAGTTGTTTGCATAACAGTGGAAGCTGTACCACTTTGTGTTATTCCATCTCATTTGAGAGGTTGGTTGGAATTATGATGGTGCCATCAAATGGCCATCGGACGACACACTATTATGTATGACTTTTGAGTAGCAATTGCAACATACAGATATTATTGTTAGCAATAATACTAGTGTGACATTCAGTAGACAAGATCCTCTTGTTATTTGTAGATGACATTATCCTGTTAGAATTGGATTAACTTGGCGTTCAAAGATAAACTATGTTCGGATGCTTTTAATTCATTACAAGAAAAGAAATTCATGTCAAGCATAACGATTCATCGTTTTCTTTCGTGCAGTTTTTTCTTCCATTTCCCTACACAAGATCCTACAAGGTGCTGTGCAGGGTATTCGAGAAGCTGTTTACTGACTTCCGTGATTGTTTGAGTCGTGAAGATTACTATGATGTGTTGGCATGTGCCAAGTCAAGGTTCCGGCCAATCCCATCCACTTGGCTGGGGTACTAGCTCTGTTCATTTCTGTTAGTTGCTGGTTGAAACTTTATATGCAGTTGGTCATCTCATTTTGTGCCAATACCCATCATCTTTTCGCAAGCTTCTACAAGCAATTTATATGTTTGGGTTTGAACTAGTCGTAATTTTTCATCTCAGATTGTGCCTACCATCTGCAAATGAATTGTCTTATCAAAAATACATGTAGCACTTGTTTCAGCTGAGCTTATGACTGTCTATCATATCAATCTCAGTAACTCAATTGTCTGCAGATCCAACTACGATTGCATTGGAATGTCTTGCAGGTTATAAAATTAGAGTTAAATTTGATTAAAAGTCTTTTATGGTTCTTATATTTTGACCATTCATATGTATATACATAAAAACATGTGCACTAAAATTGAACTGGGTTATGGGTAATCTGCTAGAAAAAGCCTCTAGCAATGGGCTTTTATCACATAGCACTTCATAATTGGTTTAGGAGAGGGGAAGGAGGAGTGGCAGGAGGCCAAGGTGAGCGAGGAGAAGGGGAAGACGAGTGGAGGTGGAGTGGGACGATGAGGAGGTGACGATGGAGTGAGGAGGATGAGATGGGGGGAGGGGGAGGAGGAAACATAGTGTAGATAGACTGGAAGGAGGAGACGGAGGTCTAGTAAAAGGAGGAGGAAACCAATAGGAAAGGGGAGGTGGCGACAGAGTGGGAATAGGAGGAGCAGGAGGAGATGATGGCGGAGGAGAAGAATGCAGAGTAGAGATGAAGGAAATGAGGGTAGTTGGAAAAAAATATATATCTAGAATTTAATTAAATCAAATTAAATAGTTAGTTATATTTTAATTGAATCGGTTCGATTCATTTATCAAAGCCTTTTAAAAAAAAATCCTCGATAAAAATTAAATATGGGAGCCTTTATATAATAAAAAGCCCATCGCTATGGCAGCAAATCCCACACGTCTGACCCGATCACCGACGCATCGAATCATGCGGCCGAGATCGCGGAGTCGGCCTCCCAGGAGGCGGGCCCCCACCGCGACCACGGTGGGGGTAAAAGTGGGGGCTACCCGGCGGATAAAACAAGAGGCCGGGGTATTCCGGTACTTAACTGGGGCCCCTATTCTTCTCTGACAGTATCTCATCCCCACTCCGTAACCGCACTCGATAAGCCTCCCTCCGCGCGTACTCCGACGCCCGCGCCCTCCCGCTCCATCCCTCCGCCTCCCTTCCTAGGGTTTCCCGAGCTCGTGGTCCCCAATGCGGCGCCATCGCCCCCTCCCCGGCCCGATCCTGACCACGTAGGGCCTCCGGGAGCCCCGGCCCGATCCTCGCTTCCGTTCTCCGTTTGATGAGCCGCGGTTCGGACTTCACCGCGGATTTTGGGGTTTCCGGAGACTTCTTCCTCCTCCTCTTGCTCTTCTTGCTGTTTGTCCTCTTGGTTTTCTTCCTGTTCCTCGTCTCCCTTGTGCTCTTTGGGTTCCTTGTCCTTCTCGCTCTCTCTCGCCTACTCCTTGAATGAGTCCTCGCGTTTCGACCTTCTGAAGCTGGAAAAGATTTGGATATTTCAGCCGTTTGGTAAAAAGGAGGAGGGGTCTGCTCGGGTTTGAGCTTCGGAAGCAAAGTTAGTTTGTGATTTTTCCGGTTCTTTGAGAGGATTTAATGGACCTCCTCAAGGTAAGAAGGTTTCGAGGCATTGGTAAGTTGAAAGGGAGGAAAGATGCGGATCAGGAGCGTGATGAGTTGTCATCGGGGCCAGAAGAGCATAAAGATGAGAGCTTGGATGCAATGTCGAAGCCAGCTGCTGTTGATACTGCTGTGGAGGGCGGTGAGGATGAGGATGATGACGATTTCATCACGAATGAGGTGAAGAGGCGGCTGAAGGAGCTGAGGAAGAACAGTTTTATGGTGCTTATACCAGAAGAAGGGTTACCGGAAGAGGACGAGGAGGAGGAGAGTAGCTCGAGCGGGTGGAGGGAGTCAGAAGTGGGGGTTGGGCATACGTGGTGCGGATTTGACTCATTCTATGACAAGTACTGCGAGCGGATGCTGTTCTTTGATAAGCTGATCAATCAACATCTCAAAGAAGCTGGTATGGTGTTGAGCTGTCGGCTAAATAATCATGTTGTTCCCTTCTAGCTTGGAATGAACTTAGTAGATGACTGCTTTATTACTATACTGTTTATTGTCAATTGCATGTTTCTTTCAGCAACGGTGTCCTCCCTTGGTGTTGCTTTTAATAC
Organism: Musa balbisiana; assembly: GCA_004837865.1. Taxonomy (NCBI): domain Eukaryota; kingdom Viridiplantae; phylum Streptophyta; class Magnoliopsida; order Zingiberales; family Musaceae; genus Musa; species Musa balbisiana. Next base: position 3,687,563 of record CM017190.1, read on the forward strand.
TTCAAAATTGATTGAGGATCTTCCTCTTAAGTTGTACAATCAAACAGCTTCATTCTTTAAATGATTTCAGATGAATTTTATCCATGTATCAACTTTACCGTTCTTAAAAAATGGATCTATTGCTTCTGCTGTTTTAGCTGCTTTTGTGATGCTAAATTGTAACTAATATCAGCTATCTCTTTAGATTTTGTGAGCTGATGATGACATGCATGATGTGACAGGATCTTGGGGTACTTCAAGGCATTCACCAAGATCTTTGTCAAAGAAGTTATCTTTTGGCCTCCGTAGCCTCCCTTTCAAGAGGCAAGATGAACTTCAAGAGGACTGCGAAAATCTGCAGCAACTGCAGGAAGATAACCCATGCCTGAATCTTGAAGCTGCTTATGTTGCACAAGTTTGTTTAAGTTGGGAGGCACTTCATTGCCAATACATGCAACTGAGCCAGAAGCTTTCATCGCAGCCTGAGAGTGGCACCTCCTATAGCTATGCTGCTCAAGCATTCCAGCAACTCCAGGTTCTGTTGCAGAGATTTATCGAGAACGAACCATTTGAGCAAGGACCCAGGATGGAGATTTATGCCCATACCCGGATTTTACTACCTAAGTTGCTTCAGGTCCCAAATTTTTTAGGTAAATGAAAAGACTCAAAATATCTTTAGTCAATTCAGCTGTTGTTCAATAGAAATTCAAATGGATCATTCGTCCAACAACTAACTGAAATCTACCTGATTTTAACTATGTGCCAAACTAACACACATCTAAACACATTCTTGCTGTTTATGGCATTTATCTTATGATCACACTCAAGGTTATTTAATTCAAGTTAGTACCACTTTGAAGATTGTTTGTTCATGAGTTGTTGTAGGTTGGTTTAAGTTAGGTGACACTGTGGGCATCAAGGGGAGTTCCATCTGCTAATATGTCACAAGTTGAGATGTTCCTTGTGATTTACATGTTGAAGAATGATTCGAAGATTTGTATTAAATTCATTGACCATCTAAAACCATAAATAGTTTTACATTCATCAAAAGGCTCAAAGTTTTAATAGATTGAATTATTTGTGAATTCCATTTGCCCTATAATTTTTATTCAACTATACTCTTAAATGTTATAGAAGCATATATTCTCATCAGTTACAGCTAATTATAATTTACATTTATCATGAATCAATCATCTACTAGAGGGAGGGCCTAGCCATTGATGTAAGTAGTTAAACCGAAATTATTAGGTTGGTTGGTTCTTCTGGTCATGAGAAATTGTATGGAGGTAACACTATGTGGGCCTTCTGAATGGCTCAGATACCTCTAAATATTGTTTTCAGGTGAGTCCCACATTTAGACTGTACAGGAAGGATCACAGCCCTCCATTAGTTTATTTTTCTGCTGATAGCATATTTTAACAGAATACGGAACACTTGGGCCCTCACCATGACTCCATTTCTCTTTGATGTTTCATTCTTGCTTTAAGGTCTGGATCTGAAAGAAAATGTGGAGGTTGATTCAGACAAACCAATTCTTGCCATTGACCTTATTAAGATAATAGAGGATTCAATCTTAACATTCCGCCTTTTCCTGAAGATGGACAAGAAAAAGTCAGGTGGCTTCTTTCGAGCTCATAGTCCTCGAAGCTCCCTTCAGCAAGTGCAAGCTTCGCTTGAAAAGGTATGTTACATGTTAGTAGCTCATGTGTGTTTCATCAGTACATGGCTTATTGTGCTTCAAGTAGGAGAAGAGAACCCACCATTGGGATGTTTTCCGAGTTAAGAGTCAAAACTGCTGTTTCCATTTATAGGTGCTTTTTGTGTTCTAAGCTATGAAGTCCCCAAACACAGTGTCCCTTAAAATTATCTTGCATGCCTGTCAACTGATGATCCCCCAAGCTTTCATCCTTGTTTAAATGCTTGCATTGTGGCTTTATGAACAGGTTCTCTTTTTTGTTGTGCCTAATGAACTATTCAAGTAAATGAACAGGTTCTCTTTTTGTTGTGCCTAATGAACTATTCAAGTAAATGCCTTCCAAATGCATTTTACATTAAGATGCAAGCTGGCCTGAAAACGCACCAACAAAGATAGAAGAACGGTACGACTGAAATTCTTGTCCTGTGGCCATCAGCAGCAACCTCGAAATGACTTTTAACCTTTCGCTTTATTTGTTTAATAAATTACTGATTATTTGTCTTTTAGGATTGCTAACCTTTATAAGTATAAATGATGTAATAGTTGGTTGCCATAGCTTAGGAACTGCAGCATCATATCTATTGGACCCTTTGGTTACTATACCAAAAACTACATGAATCTAGTACTCATTGGCTTTGCTTTGAACTGCAGAAGGAGTTCAAAGTGAAGGAACTGTTCAAAAAGAAGAAAGGATGGAAGAAGAAAACCTGGCCAGCGACCATAGGGGAAGTGGAATTGCTCTTCGCCCTCATCGACATCAAAGTCATATCAAGAGTTCTGAGGATGGAACGGCTCACCAAGGAGCAGCTGTTATGGTGCGAAGAAAAGATGAGCAAGCTCGACCTCTCGGACAACAAGCTCCACAGAGTTGGTACTCCCCTCCTCTTCCCTTGTTGATGGTGCACTACTTTTCTCCCCTCTGCTTCTAGTATAACTATCAGACACTTTATCTGCCTTTCGATGTATGAAATATATGGGTAAAAGCATCACTACTTCCTGCAGTAGCCTCCCAATATTCATGATCCATAAACCTCTTGTTCATCACTCCAGTGTTCCCCTGGATCACACTCACTTGCAACCTTTTGCTCCCACAAGTATGATCTACACTAAGGTCTCTCTACCTGCTTCATTTTTATGACTTGAATCATGATCATACTTGTTGCAAAGAAGCAAAATTCGAGGACACATTGTATAGAACCTGTCAGTGCAAAACCTGGAAAGAACTAATACATGTGAAGTAGAGCTTCGAAATGACATCAAGACCTACATAATAGATAATTTTTATTTTGTCAAGATTCAGTGCACTTGGGAATGAGGAACACTTTTTCCTTCCTTACCTGCTTGATCAATTGCCGTCCTGCTTCAAGCTAAATGCTTGCATGGATTCAGCATTAAAGAGCAAGAAGAAGGCTTCTTTTGATGCACCCCAAGCCTCTGCCAAATGTACTGCTTCCCTGTTGCATTGCAGCACCTACTCCAACGTACCCAAAACGCTTGGGAACCAGAGGAAGAAGACTCTGTTCAATGCTTGTGACTCGCGAGGCACAGTCCCCTACTTTGCAATCCATCCCCATACTGAATTCGATTAGCTTTGGTGGGATGGAGATCGTGTCCCACCAAGTTGACCGTTCGTTAAAAGGCTTCCATCAAGTCACTGGTCGTCGAGCTCGTAACCTTCGGCGCTACGCCATATTTGCATCGTGAGACCGCACGAGCTGGGAATTCGGTCGAACGAGTTGTCGGCGTCGTCGGACCTCCCCGTAAAATTTGGCCTTCGGTTGTGCCCAACTCGAACCAGAATTCACGGACCGGGTCCAACAGCCGGTTCGACAACCCCGGCTCGCTAATTGGCGTCGCAAGCCTTAGAACACCCCCCATGATTTCTTTTATTCACGAAATTATCCTAACAGTGCTTCGAGGAACATTTCACCGGTAGTGGCGTGATCGTAATTTAGTTGACATTCGAGGGTATTTAGTTCGGTCATCAAATTATTGAACAATATGGTAATTCGTTTATGATTTTTAGAATCTCGAAAATAATCTCTTTATATATATAAAGTTAATACTATCTACATTGATTCTCCCCATTATACACCAACAAGCTTATCTTGAAGATTCAGATCTTAACTTTCCTCTATCTAAATAATAGCAAATTTAGATTTGAATAGAGGTGCATTTGGCACAAGCAAATCCTCCCTTAAATCTCTCCTTGATGTTGTTCTACAACGACAGTATATTCCCCTTTTTTTTTTTTGGGAACCCTCCTTCACCCTAATAACATACACACACACACACTCTCTCTCTCTCTCTCATGTTTAATATAGAGACTGCGCTAGGTTTAAGCCTGTCTTCGATGCTCCTCCTCCTCTTCCTCCTATAAAATGTTGTCAACCGTCTTGCCTTTCTCCTCCTCCGCTTGTTTTCCGTCTCAGAGTTGAAGTATTTATAGAGTAAGTGCATCAGAAGCGTTCCCATTTGCTTGGAGGAGGAGGATGGCCATGAAGAAAGTGGAGAAGATCCGGCAGGTCGTGCAACTGAAGCAGGTGATGCGGCGGTGGAGGGCCCTCAGCCTCCGGCGCCGCGGCGAAGAGGACGGCTCGGGGAGGGCGGTGCGGCCGGGTTCCGTGGCTGTGTACGTCGGGCAGGAGCGCCGGCGGTTCGTGATCCCGACCCGGTTCCTGAACCTGCCGGTGTTCGCCGCCCTGCTGCAGCGGGCGGAGGAGGAGTACGGGTTCCCCCCCGCCGGCGGCCTGGCCCTCCCCTGCGACCCCGCCTTCTTCCGCTACGTCCTCGACGCGCTACACCGGGACGAGCCCCGGTTCGGCGCCCTCGGCCTCGACGCCTTCCTCGCCCTCTTCGCCGACCTCGGCGGCGCCACCTCTCCCTGCCGCGAACCCATCTCTTACAACGGCTTCTCCCCTCTCCTCCCCAAGACCAAGGCTCGATGATCCTCTCTTCTCCTTCTAAATTGTACAGATGAAACGGCTGTCGATGAGGAGAAGGTGGAGTTCTCCAAGAGCTTCATCCATGGATCCTCAGAAGTGATGTTAGCTTTCTGCTTCCTCATCTCCTCCTCTCCAAAAGAACCCTGAATCCAACTCCTTTCCTTTTTAGTCTTGATCATGGGGTTGTAAGGTTCTTTTGGATTCATAATCTGGAATCAATGGAAGTTGAAGCTGCATGTTTTCTCTGCATCTCAAATCTTGTGTCTCGTTGTGTTCTTTGTGCATGGCAACTCAGAAAGAGATAGGATGCATGAACATGACCCCTCCTCCTCTGCAATGATGTCAACTTCTTCCTTGTTGCATGGACCTTTGAGAGTCTGCTACAACTTGCAAGATGTGGTAGATGAACATGAACATGGTGTGGACTTGCCCTATCTCTTTTTTTTTTTGGCTCCCACAATGAGAAGAAAAGAAGTTGTGATGTGTACCAATCAGTACAGGAATCATCAGCATCTTCTTAGGACCTGTGTTATATGTCAGGGAAAGAGGATAAGATCATCATCCTGATCTATCTTGAACTTAGGATTGAGAAGAAGGCCTGCCATCTTTTGTTGGCCCTTCAAAGCTTGTGAGTGTGGAGAGAGAAAATAACATGTAGGCCTTCCTTCATCTCCTTCTCTATGTGACTGAGGAAAGGCAGAGTAGAATGCTGAAGGATGTGTACAAGAAAAGCTGAGACCTGCTCTGCCCACATCCAGCACAAACACCAATGTGTAGGAAGACACATCTCCTGTCTTAGCTGTTGAAGACTATTATGTCTTCTTCTTCTTCTTTCTCCTTTACATTTGATTTAGTTTGGATCAGAGGTTGCATCTTCCAAATCTAATCAGAAACAAGAGTTCAAGAAGACTACACCCCTACATGTTTGGATAATATGACCTATTGTCATCTCTAGTTGTAAACTATATTCCATGAAATTATATTCTTAGAGCACATAACAAGGCCACAAAGTCGAACAAAAAAAAAGTATGTGTAGTTTCTATAACCTCATGAAATCTCTTGGAAACTGCATAAAAGATTAAGTCTCTCCCTTAATGAAAGTTGTAATGATGGATCCTCTTTCAATCTACCATGAGAGCCACTGCCTAATATTAGCACACAAGATTAAGTTGAACACAGAGCAATTAACAAAGACAACAATGTGCAACAATTCACTAAAGAAACTAAACAATATTCATTAATGGATCAAAGCTACTGTTTGGACCAATCCAATATTGTAGCCATAAATCCCAAATAAATGCACAATGCAATGCCAAATTGGCGAAATTAGCATGCGCAACGAATAGAGCCACAACAAGAAGAAGACGTGGCAGGCAAACAGAGAGCGTGTGGCTCCGTCGCTCAAGTCGTGTCTGGATTCGGCCACGGAACCACCGCTCGTGCGGCGACCACGTCATCGCTAGAAAACGTGTTCGGTTCCTATGTGCTTCTGGAGAGATCCAGAGTGACTTGGAAGCGTCCCCAAAGGTCCGACTCGGTTCCCTCTTCGCCCCATCTCCCGTCGCTACATCCATGGCGTGCGAGTTCTCTCCGGTCCCCTAGATTGGGAAGGAGCCGAGTCGGAATCCTAAGGTCGAGGCCAATTGCTGGAGTCTCTTGCAGTGGGACGCCCCAAGCTTGAGGGCTTCTGCTTCTGTTTGAAGGATTAGGGTTTGGAGACAGCACCGGCGACATGACGGGGTTTTGGCACGGGAAGTTGAAGCGGAAGGATCTGGAGGACGTGTACGATGATTTCGCGGAGTTCTCGCTTTCGTCCCCCGCGCGAAAGATCAGGAGACTGGTGAGCGTGCGCTTCTTGGAACTCCTTCCCGGTGCCTTGTGTGTTCTGTTGATTTGATCGTGGCGGATCCGTTCGTATTTATGCTTAAAGTACTGTGGCTTTCCGTGGGAATTTCTCTTTTAAGTGTTTGCGTTACTTTTCACTGGAAAAAATCGATCTTTGCTGTCAGCAAAAGATGATTTTGTCCCCAAGCTGTTTGATGTGTGCTGCCTCTCCAAATAATGGCTTGGGCTTGTGGAGTTTCTTTCACTTAGATGAACTTCGATTTGTGGTTTTAGATCATTGATAATCATATAAGAGCGGCTGTCTTCATATAAAGCCATTTACTTTGCTCATATTTTCAGTATTTTCTTGGTTTAATCTACATACGTAAGTGTTAGTAGCGCTGTTTCTCTTATCTGTTAGCTTCTTTTTGCCGAAGGATGCCGAGCTGCCTCCAATTATGGAAGAGGGTGAACCGACATCAACTTTGGTATATAATCATCAATTGCCGCAAGGGAACATTAGTTCTAGTGATATGCAGACTTCAGGATCTGTAGTGAGTGAGGCTATGTCTGGATACCCTTTGGATAATGAGGAGAGAGCAATTGTGCTCTACAAACCTGTGGAGACACCACTAATCTTGTCCCCTGGTCCCGATAATGTTTCTCTAAGAGTCAGCTTGGACTTCATTGATGGAATCAGACGTAAGTTCTTGAAACCTTCCATTGCCCTCATTTTGGCATGCATTTATCTTATGGTTTGCAATGTACAATGTTGACAATAATTAGGATTTCTTCAAGAGTCTCCTTCTGTTATTCTCATTTCGTTGATGGTAGTAATATCGAGAAAAGCTATCCATTTACTGTCCGCTCCAACTCAATAACAACAGAGAAAAACATTGGGCAAATTTATTCTTAGTCATATGAAGTAGTAAAGTTCTCTACCGTAAGATTTTCTCATCTGCCCTTCTCAAAGAACGGAAAGCTTTTGATTGAAATTGCATGCCACCTTTGATTATTTTCCCATTTGCTTACATAATTATTGTCGAACTATTGCAGATCACATTTTCAATCCAGGGAATCGAAGTTTTGACAAGAAGGATCAACAAACAGGTGTTAGCAATAGCTGCTTAGCTGTGATTCCATGGGTGCCGCCGCACGCAGCTACTGCCACCAGCGGGTTTGGAGGATCTGAATCAGAAAGCAAGTTATCCCAGGAGCCAATGGAGGCTGAGGAAACTGAAGCTGCATCCATGGAAGTTGAAGAAGTAACAGAGCAAGCAACTACTTATGGACTAGACGGTGAAGGCTTTCAGCAGCGGCAACAGCACTGCCTGAACCCCCAGCATCTTCCCGGCGCATCCAGTCCTATAATGTGGTCATTGTGATAGGTTAGTGATCCTGATCATCTCCAGTGAAAGATGTGCCATGCTTTGTCTAATGAAAGGCCACAGATGCTGCATGTGTTTTGGCTTCTTTTGCATATCCTCATGTATGACTGATGATTTATTTCATCAGAGGAGTTGTAGTAGTCTGGAGGATCAGGAATCATTGTCCTTGCTACATGTGTATATTTTTTCTGCTTTACAAAGAAGTTTATTTTCTGGCCATTCTTCTATTCATCATTATAGAAGAGCTGATTGTTCTGTGCTACAATATGCTGTTGTGACTCTAAAGCTTGTTTTGTCAACTGTCATCATCTCCAACAGGAGCTTGTGATCAAATAAGTGCCTTGCATTATCGAGTTATGTACTTGAATACATTCAATGTTTGCATGTCACAGTATATACAATCAGGTAATATGTATTTCCAATCAGTCATAGCTGCTCCTCAATGAGCAGATCCTATATTTTTAATTGCATTTAAGCTGTAGCAACCTCAATTAGGGGCTGCATCTGGTTCAACAGATATTGTGCCTTACAGGGTCAAATACTTGCAATCATTGCTAAATGTTTAATTGCTTCCTTGACCATCCCTGCTCAGGATGCATGCAGCTCTCTCTTCACTAGCAAGTAGCAAGTGCCTGTCTTGATGTCTCTGAGTAGGGGTGATGTTATAACTTTGGATCCTTTTTCTTCTTGCTGAGTGCATGCAGTTTCTCTATACTGGACATGCTGTGGATACTAGCAGAATTAATTGTGGGTAAAAGGTAATTAAACTTACGACACTGTCTCTGTTCTTTTGTTCTTTTCATCACAGTATCAGTAAATAAGATGCTGAAACAAAACCTTCCCATCTCAATTCCATCCAGTATGTCTGTGTTACAACTTGATTCTGTGGAATCAAATATTTTGGGTTCTGCAAAACCAAGTATTCCTAACAGGAACATAATTCTTCGAGGATTTATTTCAGCACAAAGATGTTGCTGGTTTTAGTATCCACGGATTGCACAAGTCTCTGAATTCCCAAATGCTGAACAAGTCACGAAGCATTTAGCAGAGCACACATTCCAGTTCTTGGTTAGAACTTAGAACATTGCTGACCCTTTTCATTGCAGGAAACCCAAAACAATGGCCGACGAAATTTACAAGTATTATTGAGAGGCTATGATGATCCAACACATGGAAGAAAGCTAAATCTAGAAAGCCAGAAGCGGAATGGTGTTAATCCATAGGGTAGTAAGTATTCAGCCAAGTGTTCTTGTGGTCATCATTTCTGATTATCATCAGCTCGCTGAGGTCCATCGCCCCTGCAAACCAATCCTGCCGTGGGAGTTCCTCCGTGGCCGCCGCCGACATCGGCGTCTTCCCCTTGTCGTTCACCACCGGTTTCTCCTCCTTGACTTTCTCCGCACTTTTTAATGCTGCATCTTCTATCCTCTGTCTCACCTTCTTCATGTTCATCTCAGTCATCCACGCCAGGGCCGTCACATCCTCGATGGCGACGTCGTGCAAGCTCCTTCCTGACAAGCACTGGTGCATCAGGAGCGCCGTCTCCAGCTCCCGGTTCTCCTTGTCCTGCTTCTGGAGCTGCTCCTGCAGCTTCCTGATCCGCTGGCGCATCAGGGCCTCCTGGTTCATCATCTTCTTGCTCTGCTCCGTCTCTGGCAGCCGTTTCAGCCTCGCAAGCACGCGCATGGCGTCCGGCACCGACGGCCACACGTCCGCATGCGGCTCATCGGGCCCGTAGATGAGCATGCACGCCTTGACGTCGCACAGCGTGCTCAGCTCGCTCACCTTCTTCATCAGACCCTTCTTCCTCTTCTTGAACGTGGCCTTTCTTGCGGTGTCGTTGGCGATCCACTCCAGCTTCACCTTCTTCCTCGCCATAAGCCGTGGAGGTAGGCGCCTGTGACATTTTATACTGGTTCATTCAGCAGGCAACCGAAGGTGAGAAAAAGATTCAGATGACGATTCTGATTTCATTTTATTCTGGTTTAAATGAGTTAAATATTCGGCATGAGATCTTGACACTTGATATCTGAATTAATTGGCCATTACTATGGGCAGGCAGAATTGGCAACAAATGTTAAAAGGAGTATCTTGCTCGATGATATTACCATAGAAATTACCATCATACTAAGCTGGCCATGTCTCAGGTATCACCACGTGAGACTTCACCAGAAAGCCATCCTATAGCTTCCGAGAAAGAGAGAACAAAAAGGTTCTTCTGATAGAACCCCAAAACATTTCTCAAGGTAAAAACAAGATTTGGACCATTATTTTTATGACTCTTGGTAGGAAACCAGATTAGCATAAGACCTAAATGCTTCAAGGAAAAAGCATAAAACTTGCAGTAGATTTCAAAGTGTACTTTGCTGAATCTATGTTTTATTTGGTTACTGAAGGAAGGAAAGATCTTTTGAGTTTGTGACTGAGAGGAAAGAGGATTACTTAAGCACACATTATTTGGATGAATTATTTTATCTCAGATTATTATCTTTTCTCATGTTAATTTAACCCTCTTGGGCAGGTATGACAAGACTGATCGAACAGTATCCTAAACGAAGGCTTCCTGTTTAACAGACTAAGCTGGGGAAGAGATTGCCTGATGGAACTTGGAAGTTTCAGCTGTTGTTCCAGTCAAAAGGCCATCTTTTTTTCTCTGCTCCAATCAAGGACAAGATTTATCTGTGTAACTATGCCGCATCGTCTCATCTTTGTTCCTGTCTCCTGAATTCCTCTGCTGCTGTTAGGTTGCTGGTATGGAAACTGAGCTGGATAAATATTATGATCTATCTCTTAAACATTATAATATTAAAGCCATGACAAGACATCCAGAGAGCATGATTTGAGGCTCAGATGAGATTCTGGGCATGTCAGCAGGAAACTGGTCACCATTTCCAGCAATCCAGCTCTGTAATATCTTACAATTGTTCTTTCTGGAAAACACCTGATGATTGCTCCTTACTGTTGGTTCCCTCTCTTACCAAGTTTGCACATCATAATGTTTTTTATCTGACCTGATTGTCTAGAAAACACTGCTGCATCACTCTGAGCTTCATGCATCTTCTTCCTCTGTTTCTACTTGAAAGAAGCTAATTCTATGATTCCTCTGTTGTGATTGCTTCTGTGAAGGTATATTTTAAAGCTAGTTCTATCATTTACTCATTCCTCTTATATTGTCTTGTTTTGGGCTAATATTTTTTGGACTCTTTATTTTTTAGCATATTTTCTTTTTTTTTCCTTTTTTGATACTTAATATAGAAGAAAAACAAAACTATTTAAATTTCTCATAATGCCACAAGAATTCGATGTCGAGTTATATATAAATATAAGTCGATGCTTATTTATTTGCATCCATACTTATCATTATTAGCTATAAATAAATAAAATTATGCAATGATGAAATTATTTTCGGCGTAAATGGATTTGACCAAACTCGAAGTATATTTATCGGGTTATTGGATCGGATCACAGATCGGATCATTTTACACAGGAGGCGATCACAATATAAAGAACTCGACCCGTATCCAACTCAGCTCCGACAGCGTCGGATCAAATTCTACTGGTTCTCATTTACCCACATGCTTTGCCCGCTCCTTTATCGCGTACTATAATTTTACCCGTCTTTTGAGTGGCTGAAGCGATGGCCAAATGTGCGGCCCGATTTGTGCCCATCTATATCTCCAATCATTGGGCAGGTAGATTTAATGGTACGTGAAACGTTTCGTGAGGACTGGACACGGAACACCGGAGAAGCCGACGCAAAACCATCAAAACCGCCTTTGGAATCCGAAGCTTCCCATCCGACAGAAAACGTCGCCATTTCGCCTTTTTCGACGGGGCGTCTCCGCGAGAGAAATCGCCCCCAATCTTTTCTCTCCCTTCGGATCCGTGGATCAGCTGGACCGCCGCCCGGTTTCTCAGCCCCAGCTCACCGTAGATTCGTCCGCCGCTATTAATCTCGTGGGCGATCAGCTGAGGTGACTACGATTTATACGAATACCTGCTGATTCTTTGATTCTAAAGCTGGAATTTTGTGTGGAAATTAGTGGATAGTTTCTTTATTTGTGTTGTTTAGTTTCTATCTTGGAAGAATGCCACTTTTTTAGGGAATATTCCTGTCGGATCTAATTGGGAGCCGAAAGCTTGCCTTTATTGTCAATCGAATGACTTAATTATTAAAAAATTCTCCCTTTTAGCTGAACTTGAAGCTTCCTTTACATTTAGGGAAGCCAAAGGTGGGTAACTTTCATATTTTTTGGTATGTCCTATGTTCATTACTGATGCTTAGGATACTGATAAAGTTGATGCTTAGGATACTGATAAAGTTTGAGACTTCTGGTTTGAACTCAGTGAGCCCATGAAATTCTTATTACGAGAATTCAAGAGATAAAGTAGGTACCACGGATTGGGGAAATAACTAGGGGGATTCTGCATTTTATCATGCGCTTGATAGTGTCCTAATCTTTTGGAAAAAGTTGAACCGGTGACGACATTGCCTGGCTTTTAGCAATCGATTTAAGTGATGGTTCTTGAATAAAGAAAAAAGACCATATTTGTCTTCTTCTTGCGCATTTTTGAAGGCCTGTAATGGACTTCAATTACAGTAAAAATCTAGATGAAATTCCAGTATACCAAGAAAGTGTGAGATTGTAAAGATTATGACACAGATGCTTGCTCAGGCTACCTAAGGCGATTATATTTTCCCAGACCTAAAAATCTAGATAAATTTTCTGCTTCTTTATATTTTTCCCAAACCATTGTATTCTCAATCAAACAATTGTGTTTTGTGCTTCCTTATATTTTCCCAAAGCATCCTACTCTGAGTCAAACAATTGTTGAATTAGGTGTACTACCATATTCTAGACCACTTCATTTGTCAGAGCCATAATTTTCTGAAAGTACCAATTTTCTGGACCTCTTCATTAGGTCTCTGTGATCTTTAATCAATATTATTGTACTGCAGGTTATTCAGGTGTCAACTAAGATGCAGTCATACACAGAAGATGCTCCCCTCATTAATAGCTCCCCTAGAACTTCAAAAAAAAGTAGGAAAAGGTCATTTGATGTTTCTGATCGTGATGCAAAGGATGATGGCAAGCAATCTACTGAAAATATTTCAAATCATTTGGTTCTTTATGACCCTGGTACAAGTGATACAGGTCATGATTCTCTTGCACTTACTGATGTCATGGAGAATCATACTCCAACCTTCAGAAACTTCTTGGCGTCAAATTCTTCTGGCCGTACTTTTCCATCTATTGGAACATTCACCGTCCAGTGTGCTTCATGCTTCAAATGGAGGATCATTCCAACAAAAGAGAAGTATGAACAAATACGTGAAAACATCTTGGAAGATCCTTTTGTATGTGAACATGCTCGTGAGTGGCGTCCTGATATTTTATGTGAAGACCCCGAAGACATCTCTCAGGATGGCAGTAGACTCTGGGCAATTGATAAACCAAACATTGCTCAACCACCTCCTGGGTGGGAAAGATTGCTTAGAATCAGAGCTGAAGGAGGCACAAAATTTGCAGATGTGTATGTTTTTTGTCTCTGCTTTTGGCCTTTTTTTATTCCTCGAAGTAAACTGCTCAGAAATGAAAATGATTGTTTATTTGTTTTGAACCAGCTAGTTTGTGGAACTTCTTGCTGAACAATCTAAATAGATATTCAGATCTAATACTGATCAAGTAGCAATTGTAGGTTAATTTAAAGAATTAAGGAATGTGAGATATAGGTGATGACTAATACCATTTTTCTTGCATAATTTTTTCACATTTATTTCTAGAGAGTGTTTTTTTTCTTTTATTAGTTACATCCAGTTTAGTGTTCTTCCCTAGTTAGGACTCTTGCACTTGATTTAATCACTTTTTGCTTATGAGGTGTTTATTTCTTCGTGTTAATGGCTTTATCTTACCTGGGGTTATCTTAACATGCCTTGATGGGATTATCTCTTTTTGTTTTTTCCATGCGGAAATCAAATAAGAAGGCAACCCAAATGATATTAGAGAGAATTATCACAATGAGGTATTCTCCCTCATTATTTGAGTGATCATATGCATGTTGTTTCAAATTCATATTTTGGAAAAATCATAAAATAACTAGAAATCTGGTTTTAGAAACATATGTGTCTGTTAGTAGGAATTTGCGGGAAGTTTTTCCAACGGAAGTCAATCACGTAAGTTTTGCTTTTTCCTATTGTAGCAGTTGACCAGGGAGGATTAAACTGGACCTTAAGTGCATAACCCACAAACCAAGACTCTATTCTGTTTTAAACATTCAGGCATAAATTTATGCTGTTTATTCTTTGGATAATTAACAAGACCTTGCGAGACCTTGTAAGGTTATCAAGGAAGTTCAGAAATACCATGATAGCCATAGTGAACCTCCCCTTTGATGATATGGGATCCTTTATCATGTTGTGAAGGGTTGGAATTGATGATAACTTGAGCAGAAGTTCACCAATGATCTTGCCTTGAAAGTTCCAAGATATATGCTAACTCCTTTCTTACATCAAATAATCTTTCCTCGAAAGTCCCATAATCAGCTTGGCTGTTGCAATCAAGTTTTCCAATTTGGTGGAAGTACATTAGCATTTAGAAAGAAGAGTTCAACCTATGTGATGTCAACTTCTCGAAAATCTCTTTTTCATAGCCCTTCTCTTTTGTGTTTCATGTTTTTTCATTTTCATTATATATCTGTATCTAACAATTTTAAAACCAAAATTGCTCATGCATTCTTGATTTTCTGCTTCAGATATAGACATCCAGGTTATGTATTTGAACAAATTTAAGGTGCCGCATTGTTGATGTCAATCATTTTCCTTTTCAGGTATTATACTGCTCCATCCGGGAAAAGATTGCGGTCGATGGTTGAGATTCAAAGGTACGGTCTATGTTCTTTTTTCACATTCTTCTTTCACAGAGTGTACGTGCATGCAAATGCTCGAGGTTTACCAGAAGATTACTGTGGAAAACTTGCCTCAAACACTTAGTATTGTGCTTTCTGATATGGAAGAAAGTTATATTTGTTGTTTCATGTTTGATTGGTGTATTGGATTTTAAAATTACTTTTGTCAAGGAATCTTGCAGGTATTTGCTCGAACACCCAGAGTATGCGAGACAGGGGGTAACTCTTTCTAAGTTTTCATTTCAGTCCCCTAGGTCTCTGCAAGAGAACTATGTCAGGAAACGCCCTCCACGTGTGACAAATCCTTGTGATGGTGGTGATATGATACTGCCAAGGACTCTTGAACCTGAAGAAGGTGTGTGAAAATAGTGGAACTTAATTTTAGAACTACCTTGGAAGCTACCTTCTGTGATGATTTAATATGCAAATCCTCTATGATGGCCTTTTTTAAAATTAGTTAGTTGACTATTTGTTGGCTTGTAGTATCCAAATGGAAAACTACAGTATCTGCCATGAGAGGGTTGCCTTCGACTGGCTCAGTGTGGCACTGATTGAAACTTCAAGTTGCACTTTAGTGGATATCAAACCTAGAATATTTTAAGTATCTCTACATTTTCATCTCCAAACACACTGGATATTAAAAAAAAATGATCCTATCGGTTCTATGCTGCACCTGTAGTTAGATATTAATCAAGTTCAGGATACTTTTGGCTCCTCACCTCTGGCGGGAAAATGCAGGTGTAAAAAACATAGTAACAGGATTATGAGAAAAGGATATAAACCTATGGAGGAGTTCTAACAAAAAACATCAACACGAGAATTGTCACTAGCAGTACTAATATCTTGACGAAATGAAAGAAAAGCTTGCTTTTTTGCTTCTAGCTAAATTCCTAAGCCTGTGGGGCAAAAAATGAAGTTTCTTCATTATTTATCTTGATGTTACTTTCTTGTTTATCAAGTATTAATTTCTTTCAAAATGTTTTGTGGTAACGATTCTACCATAAGAGTTCTTAAGAGTCAAAGGGCGTACCCAGTGCATGAGACTCCCGCCAATGCGGGGTTTGGGGAGGGTCAATGTACGAAGTTCTTACCTTTAAATTTTTAAAAATGTTATTTTTATGACTCAAACCCTGATCTCCTAGGTCGCAAAGGAACAACTTTATCGTTGTAGCAAGACTCACCCTCTAGGTTATCATGCTTCACAGATCTGTTCCTTGCTGCAGTGAATCCCCTATCTTGGGCAGCTCCTCTTAAAGAGCTTTTAATTGGTGGACAAGCCTCATCAAGTCCTTCCGAGAAAGATCCAGTGTATTCTCCTCAAAAGGAACCAACACCGGCTGGCGCTATGTCTTCATCAGAACAAGTGTGTGGAAGTTCCACCTGTGATCAGCCAAAGATGAAGCTAGAAGATGCTGATCATTCAAGAAATGCATCTTCTTTTGAGTTGTGATACTTCGTTCTAATTGTTATTCTGATTTCTTTCTTGGTTCAATGTTAAGGGGAATGAAGAAGCTCATTACATGACAATACACAGATGCAGCACAAGGTTTTGGGAACAAATACCAACATCAACATGTATTATGATATATGAACATATTAAGATTAGATCACATGACAGTCTTGAACAATTATCCTGGTGATGAGTGATGCTTCCCAGAAAAAAGATGTTAAATTTGTAACCTTATATGGGTTGTGGATTTCTTCATGATCTTTGTAAGTTTTAGCAGACAAAGAGGTTTTTGTATCATGAATTTTAATATAGCTATTTACAAAATGTGAAATTAGTATATATGTGTTCTTTAATTCGATTACTTTTGATTAGATAAGATTGATTTTCTTGTTTAGTTAATTCGATATCACAATTATTATACATCCATCTTAGAGAATTTATTCTGATCAAAGATTGAATGTTTTAGCTAAAGATCTATTAAATCAATCTTTCTGTTTTGATCATTTATCATTTATACAAACAGAAAAAGAGTAGCACTTATCATTTATGAAAAAAATAAAATTATTCTTATGAAACTTTAAAATTAAAACCAGTTGTGAGTTTTAAATATTAATTCTTTGTAAAAAAAATTTAAGAATATCATATTTGTCCTATCAGTTATAATATAACATATATACATCCTCCAAGTATTAAATCCAATAAACATTACGCAATACAAACCAAGATTATTAGAAACTAATCGGAACTAAAAGAATTAAATATATAAAATGACATAAAACTTTGAAAAAGTCTTATTCTAGTAAACCTTTTTTAGTCAAATTGTTCTCAATTAATGGAGATTTACGATATGGGCATATATTTTTTTATCTGGCATCAATTGACATACGAACAACTCCACTATCATTAAATTTCTCCAATTAAGAGCACAATAATTTAATAATTACCAAATGGGATTAGATCAAATTATCAAAAAGTCTTAAGTTTTCACTTTTCCCTTGCAGCGTCCCTCTTTTGCTTTATTACCTTTTGGTTTCTCCAAAAGCGTAAGATCGTTCGCGTGGCTCGTTCTAAGAGGAATGAGGTTAGATCGGGTGGTTGGCTCTCGGGCCTCTGCTATATCATTGTGATCGACTCGAGATGGGATTATGAGTTGTCTACCTGCGTTGCGTTGTTGCATGACAGGTCGATGTCTCGACTTGACTCCTTCGATGCTTAAATTAATAGATGATTTTATGGTGTAAAAGGTTCGGGGCTAGCTTTTATATCTAAAAAGTCGGTCCGAAAGTACGTGGGTCGTTAATGCTCATTGTTGTCCTCGTTCGACGCGATCATACAAATGATTGACCTATACGTTCTCGATAGCGTGGGTCAGCTCGTGTGGACTTCTACTATGCGATGTTGACTCGTACAGTTCGGGTGGCGCAGGAGTCGATCATCCATCGTTTTCCAAGTCAACCTCTCTCCCCCCTTGGTCGTGTGTCTAGTCGCTCCACGTCAACTTTCGAGTGATTGTCATGTGTCAATTTTTGGTTGTAATGTAGACATTCCCAAAGATTTCACTTGGAGCAGTCCCAAGGCCAATCCTCGATGCTATCCAAAAGGAGACTCGACCAACCCAAGCCCTCATTTCCAAGGCCTTCCCCTCTACCCCTCAACACGTCCAGGATGATTTTTCTCCAAAGAAAGGAGAAAGGGTTTTGAAGGAGCCCATGCTGATGAAAAACCTACCTGAGTTCAAAGACCGAACAAAGTACTACAAGTTCTATCGTGACTACGGTCACGACACTGAAGAGTATTGAGATCTGAAATATTATATCCAAGAGCTCATTCGCAGAGGGCACCTCGGGTGATATCTCCATATGCCATAAGAGGCCTCCCCTCACCCTCATGGCCCCATCAAAAAGCAGATAAACATGATTATCGGTAAATCGGGCTTCGAGGGAGATAGTACATCCGGACGGAGGGCCTACACCTGAGCCTTGGTGGAGAAATGCCCATGGCAGGAAGATGGCACTGAGATCGCTTTCGAGGCGGGGGAAGCCAAGTACCCCAACAACGATGATGCTTTGGTGATCTCGATTAAAATGGTCATGGCTCAAGTAAAAAGATTAATGGTGGGCACGTGAAAGGGGATTTGGCTAAGGTGGTTTATTTGAGTTCTCCTTTGGACTTATGGAATTCCCCTTAGATCTCGTCCATACGTCAATTCACCAACTGCAGTTGGGCCCGGAATAAGTCGTCCATTGAGTCTGACGACTGGATATCTACCTCAGGGAAGGTCGAGGTGGTGCGATAGGATGGAGGGGCATTGCACTCCGCCACTGGAGGTCTCATGTCCCTTGACTATTCCCCGATAAGTGAGGGGGTGTCCAGGAACGATGGTGGCTGGTTGATCGAGGTGGCACCGAGGGGTGGGGGAGCGAGTGTGGGTTGGTTCGCTAATCATGGTGGTGGAGAAGGGGATGCCTATTAGGCTAGCTGATGTATGAGGGGCATGATGACTTGCATCATTCTTGTGAGGGTTTAAACTTAATGACTAAGGCTAAGGAAAGCCTCAACAAGGATGACCAACCGTCCTACTGCGACCCTAAGGGGCGAGAGCCTAAGGTCATTGAATATGCACTAGTAGCATCCGAGAGTCTAGGCTAAGGTGGATCCATCCATCTGGGGGAGGGTAGGAAGTTGTTCTCCCTGCCTAAAGGCTATGTGAGTGGGCAGAGCCTTCTTAGGGTGCTAATTGAGGTTATTTGTTAGTGGACATTCTTGTGACATCGGACCCTTCTTCTAGCACCAAAAATGTTAAGTGTCTTTATACCGTGACTTGGGGATCGGTACAGCTTGGTTCTGTCATAAAAATGTAAGGTCGTCCATGTGGATTCTCGGGCAAGGAGATCGGAGGGTTGGGGGGTTGGCTTTTGGGCCTATGTTGAGTCTTCATGGTCGACCCAAGGTGGGACTATGAATCGTCTTGCTTATGTCACATTCCTGCATGATAGGTCGATGCCGGGAGGGGAAGAATTCCCGATTAGATCTCTCCTATGCTTAAATTAATAGATGGTTTTGTAGTGTAAAAGATTTGATCCCATTCTCTAGACCGAGGAGCTAGCTTTTATACATGTAGAGTTGACCTAGAAATGCGTGAGTTATTAATGCTCATCGTTATCCTTGTTCGATGTAACTATACAAACGATTGACCCATACATTCTTTACAGTGCGAGTCCTGTACGATCCAGGCAATGCAAGGGTCGATTGTCCATCTGCCAGGTCAGCCTCCCTCCCCTTGGTCACACGTCGAATCGCTCCACATCAACTTCCGAGTGGTTGCCATGCGTCGCTTTTCGATTGACGTGGAGACATTCCCCATCAGCTTCCGCCTCGTTGATCATCATCTTCGCTATGTTGATAGTTGGACCTTTTCCACGTATCACTATCGTTAATTTTGATGAAGGAAAAGGAGACAATCACGGTGAAGCTTTTTCTTCTTTCTCTCTTGCGTGAGCAACTGCATCAAGCATCACTCAACATATTCCTTGAAAAAGCTTAAGGGCACACTTCTTCAATGTGAGGTCTATAATCTGAAATGGAGGCCAAGCACAGATGGCATGGATAGAAGGTGTTCGAGGCGGAGGCAAAGAGGAAAATAATAATAACACACGGATTACGATAGAGATAGAGAGGAGGGTGGAGATAATAGATGAGAGGGTGTAATGGCACACGATAATCTTAACGACTAACGAGGGTAAGATGAGGAAATGACACATGACATGGTAATGGGTGGAGATTAAGGGTAATATTAATTTTTTAAAATAAAAAAATATTATATGTGAATAAAATAAAAAATATATTATACGGAAAAAAAGAAGTAAAAAAAATAATATTTTTTAGGAATTCATGCATAAAATTATTGGTGCATGATATATTATCCTAATCATTGAGTTAACCTAATTAAGACCAGACACCTCATAGACTGTTGAACCGTGTCATTCGTTGACATTTTCGGCCGACGACAGTAATGGGAAGTCAACTAAAACCTTACCGAAAGAGCCATCTTCCCTAAAATTTTGGAATCGACATCAACATTCGATCCTTTTGGTGTCCCACTTTATCCAAAAACTCTTCTCAAATCCATCGTTCGCGAGGTCGGTTGTTTCTGGACTTCCCCATTTCCCCTAATCGTTCTTCTTTCTCCAATCCATTTTGTGGGTTTAAAGGAGATTTGGGAGAGTCGGCCAGCCCATTGCCTGTCCGTCTTCCTCCTCTTTTTAGGGTTCTGAGTCTTGCAGATCTGTTTCCTTTCAGTTTGCCTTTTATTTTCCTCGATCTTGCCGCTTTCTTCGTTCTGAAAACGTAAAGATTGGTTTTTTTTGGTTGAAACGTAGAGGTATTAGAATGGTTGATCGTCAAGAAAAAGCCAATATTTTCTGTGATGTTGGAATCAGCATCAACATTTGATTCTTTTGAAGTCGGTTGTTTCGTCTTCCCGTTTCGCCTAATTATTCTTCTTTTCTCCATTCCGTTTTGTGGGTCTAAAGAGATTTGCTAGAGCCGGTGGGCCCATTGTATGTCACTCTTTCTCCACTTTATAGGGTTCTGAATCTTGCAGATCCATTTCGTTTTCATTTCTTTTTGGTCGAAACATTGAGCTATGGGAATCGCCGATGGTGGTGGTGGAGTCTCCGCCTCTCGGGAGCATCTTGTCTTTGCTTATTACGTGACGGGTCATGGATTTGGTCACGCTACCCGCGTCGTCGAGGTGAGCTATCATAGTTCTTGTTATCTGATATTGTAACATGGTGGCTCTATTACTTGTCATGGACGTTCGTAGCGGTCATTTTTCTTGTTCTTCTAATGTTACTAAGATATAGCTAAAGATGCCACCCTCAACACGATCATGATCGAACCTAGAGGTAACGATGGACACGGTTGATGCAAAAGTTAGGTTCTTTTTGGACTTGGAACTTCTGTGGTAAAGTAACTGATGGAATTTATCTTTATGACAAAATAATCTAACTTCTATAACTTGGGTAAAATGTGGAGGATTACTGATACCAATAATATTGCATAAACTGTAATATGACTCATGACACAGATATGCCTTGGTGAACCATTGAAATACGTTTGATTGTCTCCTGGGGTAGCATGATAGGTAGCAAGAAAGAAAAATAAAATGTTAGTTCTTTCCTTGCAGGTTGTGCGGCATCTCATTGCTGCTGGGCATGATGTTCATGTCGTAACGGGTGCTCCAGATAGTGTATTTACCAGCAACATACAGTCTCCCAATCTCTACATACGTAAGGTTAGTCTGGAATCTGGATACAAGGATGAATTTGTTCTTAATTTATTGTCTTTGACGTGAGTTTGTTGCAAGTATGTTGATATGAACCAATTGATTTGTAGGTTTTGTTAGACTGTGGTGCTGTACAAGCTGATGCCTTAACAGTGGATCGGCTTGCATCTTTGGAGAAGGTAAATATAGAGCACTCCGACAAAGGATTGCATGTGTTCCTTTTTAGAAATTTTCCCGCCCTAGTTTGCAACTAATTAGTCTCTCAGCAAGCAAAAAATTCAATTGGTTTCTGATCAATTGGGGAGGAGATTTTGTGTTTAGAGGAACTCTATGGATTTTATACTGATAGCATAGCTGCCATTTTAGTTTACTGCTTTGTTAGTTTGATTTCTGATAATTTATTTATTCATTATAGAGAGATGAGTAAATTGTTAGTGTATGATAGTAAATGTTTAAATGATTTTTTTTTCATCTTTCTTGATTCAGTATCATCAGACAGCTGTGGTCCCTCGAGCTTCCATACTGGCAGCAGAAGTTGAATGGTTGAAATCCATCAAGGCTGATTTAGTGGTAATTTCAGCCGTCTTTTTGCACATGATGATCAATACAAATCATGGTGTTTTGCTGTTTTGTGCTGTGTATATCTTGGCTACAGCAAATATAATTTTCCAAAATTTCAGTTCTGATAAACTAATTGCCGCTTTTTGATATGATCCTATTTCTTTAAAAGGAAAGTTTTCTTTGTCTTCTTAAGTTTATTGTTTTACATTGCTATTTCCTATGGATTCAGGTCTCAGATGTTGTGCCTGTAGCATGTCGAGCAGCTGAAGATGTCGGGATTCGCTCTGTTTGTGTTACTAACTTCAGGTAGGTGATTTTGTTTTTTCTCAAATGATTACAATTTTAACTATAGGTGTCTATTTGCCCATTGTCTTATTGCTTTTCTGAGAATGTTTATTGTGACATTAGTCAAGAAGCATTTTAATACGGATTTAGAATGATAAATAAAGTGGGATGAGGTAAAGCAGAAAGTGGACAAAGAAAAACATTTTAAGTATCAGTTCACTAGGTATCATCCTGGTAGCTGTACCATAATCATGTCAGACTGTTATGAATGACCAACATGGTTTTGACACCAAACTGATTTAATGGCATGCTAGTAATCCATGTATTCATTGTATCATCCCATACAAATATATTAAACAATTCTTAGTATTTTCTTGATGTACCAAGGTGTACTGATCTGATAAGGCTCCATATGGTTACGGCACCAGTGGTATGGGATACTTCAGTACATCCTTGAAAAAGAAGTATACAAAATTTTAGCATCGATTCGTATGGTTCTTTCACTGGCATTCCATTATCCCATTGGACTGGTATGTGCTATCAATATGATCTGTATGGCCAAGTACATAAATTCATGTCATATCCCCTCTTTGTGCTGATTTAATATATTACACCTGCCTTTAGTAGCAAATTTAGCTTTTGAGAATTAAGTCCTGGCACTTTCTTGTGTTGCCAAATCCAAAATTATTTGGCAATATTAGTGAATAAGGAGAGGCACAACCTAAGAAAATTTGACAATAGAAAAACAAAGGTTTGGTACATTTTTTTATTTTGATTTACCTTGAGAAGTGTAGGGTTTTCTTCTCTTATTATCTATGTTTGATTTTGCAGTTGGGATTTTATATACGCAGAATATGTCATGGCTGCTGGGCACCATCATCGATCTATTGTCTGGCAGGTGCTCATTAGGTCTTTTTTTCTTTATTTGTCAGATTAAGCAGAATTTCATTTTTATAGTATCTGGATTTCTGGATCTCCAATGTTATGTTGATTCTTTAGTTTCTGATTTCTTGTTTTTAGAATATGCTGAATCTCCTTATTTTCTTTGTTTTTTCAAAGGACTTTGTTGTCCAAAGAACTTGGGATTAAAAATATTTTCTATTTTCACTTTATATATTGTGTCTTTTCTTTTATCATGATTTTCTTATGTCACTTGATGGACTGCATAAACCATGTCTGCAACTTCATTCTTCTGTGTCAATCTGCTACTTGTTTGTGTGGGGATTTGATGAAATTAATCTCTAAAATTACAGAAAGTGAAGAGCAGAAAGAAATTTTTATGGAGAAATTTAGTGTATCAATCTTTTTCGTGTAATAGATAGTGATTACACATATTTATACAGTGATATTTTCTTTAACTGTTTAGTTTCAGATATGATTAGCCTCTATAGGTAAGTTATACTTGTCACTTGTTCTTCTCGCTTGTGTTGGTTCATTTTTGTGGTTGTCCCTCAGTGCCTAAAATGCGTTGAAGGAGGAAGAAATTAACATGAACAATGTAGTTGGTTTGAGATGCAGAATCTTGTAGCAACTTTCTTTTACATTTGTAACTGACAGGTTCACACATTTATAATCATCTTTAAGCAGAACCTTTTATGCACTAATCCTTGATGCTGTTTCATTTCTGTTCAATTTTTGTCATTTGCAGACTTGATTATAAAAAAATGCAAAACTTGACAGCATGTTTTTTTATTAAAAGCATGATGCAATGATAATTCAAGGTTGATACTCCACACCTTATTTTGCTTGTAAAAAATGTCTACAGAAAGGAGGATTTCAATGATACTGAATAACAGGATGGCTCAGAAAAACAATTAACATGAATACATGACTAAAACCATTATACTTTGTTCTATCCCTTTGGGCCATTTATTCACAAAGGAAAATTTTGGGCTATTTAATAACTAATGTCAGAGTCAGACAATATACTTATTCGTATGTGTTGACCAAAATAGTAATTAATTTGTTGAACTAGTCCAATATGTGATATTGCAAGTTATGTCATGATTTGTACAAGTCCTATATGGGCTACTTGAGTTATGTCATGATTTACTGCTTCACCTGCAACTTCTATACATTCAAATTTTCTGGTGTCAAAGTTTACTGCTTTTACAAAATGCCGATAATATGTGACATTCTACTGCTTAATTAGACCACATATGCTTCTTATTTCTTAATATCTTAGCAATGCATTTTGTTTTACTAAAACAATGGGATATGACTGTATCTTACCTCAGTCCAAAGTAAATAGTTTTCTCTGCCTATGGGAGTAGCTATGGATTCTTTCAATCTCATCTTGCTGTAATGATATATCTCAACATCACAAAGTATGACTTAAAAATTTATGCAGATAGCTGAAGATTATTCTCACTGCAAATTTTTACTCCGACTTCCTGGATATTGCCCTAGTATGTAAAATGAATTGCCATAAATTTCATAGTTTCTTTTCAGCACTTTCACATTGCTTTGTTTATTACTGTGAATTTGCTTTTGTTACCTGCAGTGCCTGCTTTCAGGGATGTTATTGATGTACCTTTAGTTGTTAGGAGTTTACGCAGATCAAGATCTGAGGTTGGGCAATAAGTGATGTATAATGATCTTTCATAACATTAGCTCATCTTCTAGTTCTTTGACATTCTTTTTTTTCTGTCAGGTGAGAAAAGAACTTGGAATTGGCGATGATGTGAAAGTAGTTATATATAACTTTGGGGGACAGGTTAGTTTGGCAAAACTCTCCTACTGGTTTGTCTTCTTGTTGTTAGGACCAACTTGTTAAGATTTTTGGAATTATTTTTTAATTTTTAAAAGGAAAATGACATAGTCGTCTTTTGTATCTCCCATAATATTTTCTCCTAAATACCAGTAATTAATTATTTTTACACTCTCTTAGTTGCATAATTACTGGAAGTTTTATAAGAAACTTGGAAATTGAATTTTCTAGTCAGATCGTTCCTGTACTTATGATACTTTGTAAGAATTATCTTTATGCTCAAAATATCAGAAGTTATTTTCTTTGACACTATGGTGGTTCTTATTGTTCTCTTCCAGCCAGCAGGATGGAAGCTTAAGCAAGAATGGTTACCAGCTGGTTGGTTATGTCTGGTATGCTCATGTTTGAGTTATGAAGGTAGCTTTATGTTTTAGCTTAAGTTGTATTTCATATGATGTTCTATGTTTGTGAAGGTCTGTGGTGCATCTGACAAACAAGAACTACCTCCAAACTATGTAAAGCTTGCAAAAGATGCATATACACCTGATTACATTGCTGCTTCTGACTGCATGCTTGGTAATATGAGTATTCATGTAATATTGAATCTCTGATAGAACATTGCAATTTTGTAAATTTTCATTATTTATTTATTTATTTGTAGGGAAAATTGGATATGGTACTGTCAGCGAATCCTTGGCATACAATATTCCATTTATTTTTGTACGCAGAGATTATTTCAATGAAGAACCATTCTTGCGCAATATGCTCGAGGTTGAACAAGTTCCTGTAGAACTATTTGAGAGTTATATAACAGTATATCTCTTTATCAATGCATCTATATCTTTTTCTTGTTGTAAGCAGTATTATCAGGGTGGTGTGGAGATGATCAGGAGGGATTTGCTCACTGGAAGCTGGACACCTTATCTTGAGCGTGCACTTACTCTTAAACCATGCTATGAGGCAGACATTAATGGTGGCGAGGTACGCTTTTATATATAATTGATCACAGCAGATTTAAAATGCCATTTGTTGTGCTATTCTATCGTCATACTTATTATAAAAGAATTGGTTCTAGCAAAAGTGAATGAGGAAGCTGATTAAGGACAGCAGCTTGATGTATGGATATACATTGCGTTGGATGAGAATAACAGTGATATGTAATGATAAAGTTTATAATTAATTTTGCCACAAGAAACAAAACATGAGTTTATATGGATGTTCCTGAAGGGAATTCTTCCAAATGTATCATACTATCAGCTGCTTAAGACTAAATTTGGTTCATTGAGACATATCTTCTTTACTGAATACTTGCTTTGTCATTTTGATTTTCTATGTTCCACTTCAAGTTAAAACTAATTCATGCTTTACATTCAGGTGGTAGCTCGCATACTGCAGGATACTGCTAATGGGAAACATTATGTTTCAAATAAGGTATACATTTTATTTATAAAGAATATTGACTAAAATATAATTATAAATTTTATTGCCCTAATTAGTTTTGGTGTTGTTCAGAAATGTTGACTAATAACAATGCTTGTAGTCAACAAATCTGAAGGATGTGGGTTATATTGGAATGAAGATTCTGTAATAAAGTAGGATTTTCAAATGAAATTTGAAGTGGTGTATCTATGCATTAGCTTTCTGTTGAGGTTGTTTCTTTGCATTTTCCATTGCAACTACAATTTTAGAGTCTAACTCATTTAACTCAAAGTTTGTTCTTTTCATTTGTCCAGATGTGATGGTGTCAGTCTATTGGCTACACTTGCAGTGCAAGCATTTTCATGCTTTTCTCTAGTTCATAAGATCACCCTAGATTCAAGGCTTTTAATCAAGTAAATTGTAGCTTTACACGTACCTTCAAGGCTTCAATTATAGAGATTATGTTTTTAAAATCATTTATTTAACTATGTAGGCCTTTGTAATCATTGGAGCATCCTACTTCCAATGGTTGCTGATTCTAGGATATTTAAAATATTCACATCCATCTTTCCTTTTGGTGCTTCCTTCTTTTCTAGTTATACCAGACCCTTTGATCTATGAAACATCCTGATTTGTTTTTCTTAATGCATCTGCAAATGAAGTTGAGTGGAGCAAGGCGATTGCGTGATGCCATAGTGCTTGGTTATCAACTACAAAGAGCTCCAGGCAGAGATATAGGAGTACCCGATTGGTATTCTTTGGCTGAAAATGAAATTGGTCTTCGTGCTGCATCACCTATGACTGAGACAAATGATGAAAATTTTCTTGTGGAATCGTGAGTTCTATACTTTCGTAAATGAATTCATGCTTTCTAATAATGTTGACTAGATTTGGTTGATCTTGTACTGTTGGAAGATGCTTTGAGGACTTTGATATACTTCATGGGGAATTGCATGGCCTACCTGATACGATGGCTTTTCTAAAGAGCTTATCAGGACTTGATAGTATAACTGACTCGAAGAATCCTGAGAAGCGCCAAATGCGAGAGCGCAATGCTGCTGCTGCACTATTTGACTGGGAGGTTTCCAGCTGGCTTACTCCTCGCTCCTTTTTTGTTATTTGAAATCATTCTCTTTTTTAGCAATTAGCATTAGCAACAGCTACAATCTTAAGGTTCTTGAGTTATGCCGTTTACTTGTCTCTGCTGCATAAGATGCAGCACCTAGTTCTCAATTGGAAGTTTGGAGTTGATGACCAATAATTCCTAATTTTTATCATCTCAAGTGTTTTTTGCTTTACAAAACACTCACTGCCAAAGGAGAATGTAATTGTGTTTGCATAAGTTATAAACATGGTTTTCAAGTTTCATTCTTAAAGTTTTTTCTGTTTTTTTGACTGTCTTTTGGTGTTTTTAGCCTAGTTGTTCTCTTTGCATATTTTATAAACACTTAGAGCTGCAGACACCTTTCCTATTCGTTCAATTTCAGATTTTCTTTCATTAACTATAATCGCATTAATTGTTCTGCAACCCTTATAAACAACCCTGTATCTCTAATTTTTGTTAACCAGGTGCAGGTACATTTCTTCTAATGATATTGGTTTATAAACTACTTGTTAATTCTTATGCATCCACATTATAGAGTTCTTTTTCATAATTATTTTTTATATTTTAAAATATCAAATTGCCTATCTTGAGCTTGAGTTTTAAAAAGTGCAATGTTGGCATTGGTTAAATGACACTGTATATACCAGACCTTGTATATAATAGGCATGCTTAAGTAATTAAGTTTAACCCACATCTTATAGATGCATATGGGTATCTTATGAATAGTTGTATACACATGCACATCCTTGTGCATGTGTATACCACATCTCATAGTTATCAATAGTTATATCTACATGCACATCCTCATGCATGCATATTCCTGTGCTAATGTGAATTTGGAAGAGTCGTTAGAAATGGATTTTAGAGTGGCTATGTAGAAAAAAATTAAGATGAGATGACTGTAGTGCCATTCAGTTGCTGATTATTGATTATTTTCCTGTCTTTTGATGATTGTAGGAGGACATATATGTGGCAAGAGCGCCTGGAAGGTTGGATGTAATGGGAGGAATAGCGGATTATTCAGGAAGCCTTGTATTGCAGGTGAAAATGATGGCTACTAATGCAACATACTTTTGTGTTCTCACCCATGCTGAACTGATTATAATAGTTCCATTACTGTAGCACCTTTGAGAACTCAGATTCATTTTTCAGAAGAGTGGGTTAACTTTTGGGAAAGAGTCCAATTTCAGTGTATTTTGGAGACTATGAAATGCTGAGAACATACATATGCAACTTCTGATTTATTTATATTTCCTAAAACACATGGTTATATTTTTATTTCCTAATCGATTTCCATGATTCCAGTATGTTTTCTTTATACATTTTGGTGGTTGTTTTTTAATTTTTCTTGAGTGTCTCCTCATCTTCATAATTTCCTTCTAAATGATTAAGCCTAAGACTTCTCAGAAAAAAATAGAATGAAATTAATAGAAAATGCGCAGAATATATATGAGCAAGGATTTGTTTAGTCATTCATAATCTTCATTTGTTGGTCAAGCTAGGATTAGAAAATGAGCACTTCGTTATTAATTTAGTCATTCATAATGGTCAAGGATTTATTACTGAGTAGATAAATGTCCATTGCACGTCACACCATTTTCACTCTTGTATAAAATTTTGAGATTCCCTTTGTCTTAGATGCCTATTAGAGAGGCCTGCCATGTTGCTGTTCAGAAGAACCATCCTAGTAAGCAAAAGCTCTGGAAACATGCTCAAGCAAGGCAGCAGGCAAAAGCACACGGAGCTATTCCGGTCCTGCAAATTGTAAGTCACTTAACTAAACTTTTTGGTAAAAGATTTTTGTTTATTTGAAGTTACAGCACAAAGAAGGCTGGATAAACTTTGACCACAAAATACTTCTATTATACATGTAGCTTACTGAAGTATCATTAAAACCTTGCCTTATGATTGTATTCATATTATTTAGCATATTTTTTGGTTGTGAATAAATATTTACTTTTCCTGGGTTTGTTATTTTTTTTATTAAATATTGATTGCATGTTCCTGTCATTTCAGATTGAAGATATCAAGTAATTCTGTTCTTTGCTTCTGTTTGATTTAGGTATCATTTGGGTCTGAGTTGAGTAACCGTGCACCAACTTTCGACATTGACCTCACAGATTTGATGGATGGCGAACAACCAATGTCATATGAAAATGCTTGCAAGTTTTTTTCACAAGATCCTTCTCAGAAGTGTGATAAATTTATCCTTATGAGTGACTTTGATTTTCTAGTCATTCTCTGTTTCACTAATATATTTTGTCATTTCAGGTGGGCAGCATATGTTGCTGGAACAGTTCTTGTTTTAATGACTGAGCTTGGTGTAAGATTTGGTCAAAGTATAAGCATACTGGTAAGTGTTTGGAAAAGAAAATCTTCCATGTGTAGTTTGATGGAAAATATTAAATAAAACAAGTGCTTTGGCATGTTTTGTGGTGTTGAAGAACTGTTTATGATTCATGTGCATAATAGAGTTAGTGAATATGACAGTAGCTCTCCTTTTTTCTCCTCCTACTTTTCATTCACAAATAAGAGAACAAACTTTTCAGATTGTCAATAACCGCCATATCAGAAAAGGGAAAATTTTGGGTTTACCTAATGGCATGTCCCATATTGACTGTACATATTTGGCGTGGTATCTGTGGTTGAGTCTAATTTTATATTTTTCATTCTCTTACAACATCTCCCCAATACTCTGTCCACATGGATCAGAATAGCTGTGGTGATTATTTTTAGGAATCATCAAGAATGTAGAATGTCGCTTATGATATTAACCCAATTTTCAAAGACTTGGTGAAAATGTTTAGGAATCTATTGTAATATTTGTGGGCATGAAGACAATGTTCTTTTGAACTAAGTGATCATGTATGCATTATTTAGACTTTGAGGAGGTAATTGGTGTCAAACAAAGATTTAGGAAGTGTCCTTTTTGTTAATGATATGATTGATGACCAATCTACGTTGTTATTCCTTAAGATAGCAATGCATCATACATATCTTTCAAGATCTCTTGCTTTAATTATTAAGATCCTTAAATATGGCTTTTCTTGCTTTCGAGGACTTTTTCCTCATTTTCCTTTATGTCTATTTTCACTCTGTTCCTTAGCATAGAGAGAAAGACTTGGCGTCAGTGTTTTTAAAAGCGCTAAGCGCCAATGTCCCAAAACAGCCGATGCGGTAGGTTCTCACCTAGGCACTTGCCCGAATGAAGCGAGATGTTTTGGAATATAAATATATAAAAAATATATGCTATGATTGATAAATATGATTATGAAAATAAAATATGATATTAAATTGAAAAGCTATTAAGTACCAAATCACATTGTCCATCTCCTAATAACAAAAATGCCGAAAGACTCAAAATAATAAAGTTTTACATCAAATTCAATCAGTATTATAATCATCATTCTTTAGATAATTGTATTTCCAACTAAGATACTTTCTTGAGTTTTTTCATGAATCTTTCAAGTTACTTTGTACACTTGTCATTATTTTTGAAACCCTAATAATAGTTCTAAATAAATAGAGATTAACAGTGCTAAATAGAGATTAATAATATTTCTTAATAATGATTAACAATGTTAAATATGGATTAGTAGTTATAATTAGGGTTAACAGTTCTAAGGATTAATATAAGTTTTAAAGGATTAATAGTGTTTACAGTTCTAACAGTGCAGAGTAGGGTTAACAGTTTAATGGGTTACGGCTTTCTTCTTGTTGTTGTTGTTGTAGATTTATTGC
Source organism: Musa balbisiana (assembly GCA_004837865.1). Taxonomy (NCBI): domain Eukaryota; kingdom Viridiplantae; phylum Streptophyta; class Magnoliopsida; order Zingiberales; family Musaceae; genus Musa; species Musa balbisiana. Next base: position 3,718,859 of record CM017190.1, read on the forward strand.
TATCTACCTATGCCAGTAAACTTGCATTGCAGTCAGACAGTAAATTGTATTGTTTGCTGAAGATGTAATTGTGAAATGAGCTTGTCTATCATTCTTTATAGTTTATGCTAACTTTTGGATGTAGAAAAACTGAAAAAGGCTTTTTTACAACCTGAATGATCTTCAATGGTATATTATAGGCTTGAATATCTAAAAGTTCACATGATAATAAGGACATTGCTTTTTTTACATATAAAATGATAGATGTTCCTCTCTGAAGGCCTAATTTATTTACTGATTTAATTTTTATGTTAGGTTTCTTCTGCTGTTCCAGAAGGCAAAGGTGTCTCTTCTTCTGCATCAATCGAAGTGGCTACCATGTCTGCGGTTGCAGCCGCTCATGGTTAGTTTTCTTGTTTATTCTTTATTTCTGATTCTTTCTGAAAGCCAACTACTTTATTAGCTCATAGTTATTTTTCTAAACCATATATGGATGTCCTTTCTCGTCATTTTGTGAAAACCAACTAATTTGTTTCTTGAAATTTGAATGCCTATCATGCTTCTTCACTTCAATAATTGTAAGTTGGTCAGTATTTTGTCTGTGAAATAGATAGTTGGATCATGGATGTAGATCAAGAATCTAAGATTATTTCTTTTGAAGATAATCTTCTTTAAGCATCATTTGCAGCAATGTTAAATCGTATTTTTATCTTATCTGTCAAATTGCTCTTAGTCTATATGATGATTCATTGGGGTTACCATGCATAGCACGCATTCTGTCAGAAAATGACATGTCCATCAACATTCAATGAAAATGCACTTGATTTAGACAATCATATTCTTCCCCTTATGTGGATCAACATATGAATTACTTGGGGTTGTTGAGCTATAATGTTTTGGAACCTAAACTTATTTCCTGATATGGTTGTCACTTGTCACCATGTATTTTTTATCAGTCTCAATCTGCAGTTGGCTTGTTTATCTGGCCTAAAATACTACCTGTCGAACACTAGACATTCTAGATACATGTTTAAAATGAAGCCCTATTCTGCAGTTCTCATGTCCTGGATATTTGAACCTTATGCCTGAAAATATTTGTTGCTTGTAGGATTGAAAATTGATCCAAGGGATCTTGCATTGCTTTGTCAAAAGGTACGACCATGTTGACAGCCACTCCAATATAATACGATGTTGAAATTATCATTATCGTGCGTTGAATTTGATAAGCTGCACCTTCTTGTTACCAATAAATTAATACTAAGCAGGTTGAGAACCACATTGTTGGAGCTCCTTGTGGAGTGATGGACCAAATGACATCTGCTTGTGGGGAAGCTAACAAACTGCTTGCAATGGTTTGCCAGGTTTGCATCATTTCTATTCCTGGTCTCTAGCTATTTATTTGGAGTTTGTTCTTGTATATCACTTAGCATATTCATCTCATGCAGCCTGCAGAGGTAAAGGAGCTTGTCACAATTCCTACTCACATCCGATTCTGGGGTCTGGACTCTGGAATTCGACACAGGTATGCAGCTTATCTATCTTTCTTTGAAGGTTCTTCACCAGCCAAATATAGAGTTGTAATTCTCAAATAGTACCAAGCTGAATTAGTCTAAATGCTTCATTGGTTTATTTTTGCTATATTAACTGATTCCTAGAGTTTTATTAACTTTATTATAGTTCTTTTTTCTAATGGGCTGGAATGGAATGGGAAGTATGAGGTTGATGACTTTCTAACTGGTGCTTGTACATACAGTGTTGGTGGGACTGATTATGGATCTGTGAGGATAGGTGCCTTTATGGGACGCAGGATGATAAAGTCTGAAGCCACTTCTTTGTTATCGAACTCCCTGGCCAATGTGAATGTTTCCCACGATGTTGACGGAATGAATTCTGATGACTATGAAGAGCATGGCATTGAGCTGCTTAAAGCTGAAGCTTCATTGGATTATTTGTGCAATCTATCAACACACAGGTAGGTTTCATGTAGATGAGATTTTCATTTTGAGTAATAATTTGTGGATTGCATCTCCTTTTTATGTATCACAACTAGATGCCTTATACTACTGTTCCTGGCCTATGAAGAAAATGGTGCTCATTTTGCCCGAGCCCTAATTGTGAATAGTTATACATCAAAGTTAGGGAAAACTGTGTATCTTGTAAATTGTAATTGCTTTGAGAATGAATAATCTGTCTGTTTCATTTTTCTATTTCAGATATGAAGCTTTGTATGAAAAGAGGCTTCCAGAATGCATAAATGGTGAGACATTCCTAAAGAAATATGATGATCACAATGATACAGTAACTGTGATTGATCCGAACCGCACCTATGGAGTCAAGGCTTCTACTAAACATCCCATTTATGAAAATTTCCGTGTAGAGGTAGGCCCATGCTAATCGGTCCATTATGTGTGTTTTTACTGGTACATTTTTAAACCTTTTCTGCTTATTAGCATGGACTGGTAGATGCTGGCTCTTCATGCATGATTGCTATGCAGTTTGACAACTAGATGATAATGCAATGACCATGTGGATGAAAGAAAGCATGTTAGATGGGAACTACAGTTTGATCGGGGCTATTTTCTTATACACTAAAGCTTTAGAAAGATGTAAAGCCTATATTGTCCATCGAGTCTAAATGATGGTATTCTCATAATGTTCTAACGCAAGCTATAATAACACTTGAACAGGAAGAAGATAATTTTTAGAACGGAAGTGGGAAATATAAGTTTCAGTGAGATGATTGTGCAGAAGTTTTCCATAATTTTCAGACTGATTCCATCTGTGGGTGCTGAAAATAATAGAGAAAAAGCATGTTATGGTTGCATGGTTGGTGAAAGCTTTAATTTATATTTTAATGTTCAAACTGATTTCATTCCATAAGCATGAGTCTTCTCTTAGTAGGCCAATGAAATTTATGAAACTCAAGTTCTCATTTTGTCTATCATTGCAAACATAATAGTGAAGGTGTTTAACAAACGTGCCTGCATAGTCCCCATTCTGAATATTTTTAGGATGGTGTTCTTTACCAAGTAATTTAATATTTGTTCAAAGGTTAAACTGATTACCGTTTGCTTTTCATGGTACCTTGATGTATCAAGGCCTTCAAATCCTTGTTAACAGCAGCGAAAACAGATGAGCAACTTTCTTCCCTTGGAGAACTTATGTATCAGGTACATTTATGCACTCCTTCAGCTTCATATTCTGGTTTTTGTAAATAATGGATAAGACACTTCAATCCCTACTCATAGAGCTAGAAGAGGCTGTGAAATGTTGCACTGCAGCCAAGGGAATTTATTTTTGCAGTGTGTGTAATCGTCAATAGTAATTTCTCTATGATGTTCTTTTAGGGACTTTTTTCCCTATTGAAGATTAAAATGTTATATATATTTTTAATTTATCACTTAAGGTCAGTTTCCATTATATGGTTGTATGCAGGATTCACCAATTAAAAATGTTGCTGAGTTTCCAATTATGATATGATGTTAAAATAAATACTTTTTATTTTGTCTTGCTGCAGTGCCATTACAGCTACAACAAGTGTGGGCTTGGCTCAGATGGGACAGATAGACTTGTCAACCTAGTGCAAGAGATGCAGCACCGTAAATCATCTCATGATGGGAGTACTAGCTTATTTGGTGCCAAAATCACTGGTGGAGGCTCTGGTGGTTCTGTTTGTGTTATTGGAAGGAACTGCATTCAAAGTAGTGAAGAAATTCTTGAGGTAATAACTACTAGGTTTTAGGTATATTTGAAATTATTTGAATCTGTATAGGAAAGAAGATTCCATCTCAAAGTGGCTAATAAAAGGCAAGAGCTAGAATATGGTTGCAACTTAGACCAACCATCACCTAGCACAGTCATTTAGCATAAATTATAATTCTTAGAGGATGCATAAATTATAATTCTTCAATATAAAATTGCAAGGCTGTAATATGATTTATTTTAAATGATTTTGTTGTGTTTAACAATGCTGTCCTGATTGTGTTTCTGATTAAGTGGATGGAAATAACTAACTGCTTTTCACTAAAAACTTTTGCTAACATGCGTCTATATTTTATTTAAAGTTTCTCTTGCATTCTGAGTCTCATCAACTTTTGGGAATAATGTTAATATAACATTTTTCAAAATTTGCTCATTCTTCAGAACTCGTGGCCATGTTGGTGAATTTTTTTTGTCATTACTCATTAGACCTATCATATTGGTATGCAAACCCTTCTGGAAAGTAATTGAAATAGTTTCTGCATTTGGGTCCATCTGTGGTGGTTCGACCTACCACTGTGTATTGATAAGTTTCTTAAGAAAGAATTCTTCACCCAGTGAATTGCTTGCTATTAAGTTCCACAACCTGCTTTTAGGTCACCATTATTTTCTGCAGTATCTGAATCCATTTAAAGTTTCAAGTGCTTAAAAATTCATAGTTTATCAGCACTTTAGATTCAGATCAGAAGAATGTTATCGACAAATAAAAAGAAGTCAATAGGTTATTCATACTGTTGGGACAGAAATATTATTATACTGCTGCTGTTAGTAACTTTCCTTCATCTTTGTTGTTACCATAATTATTACCAGAACTATTTTGTCCTTGTGGCAACCTTGAACTCGTTTGGTATTATGAATAGTTCAAAATGCTATTCATCCTCTTGGAGAATAGTTGTAGTTCATGCATGCCAATTTGATACTTATGCAAGATGTTGGGAATCTTCAGATTCAGCAGAGATATAAATCTGCAACGGGCTACCTACCCTTCATTTTTGAAGGCTCATCAATGGGTGCTGGAAAATTTGGATACTTGAAAATACGTCGGCGGCCATCCTCAGCAGGTGCTCTTCTGAGAAAATAAGACAAATGTTTCTTGGCGCCACTGATTTTTTTGGTGTAATAAATAAAAGACTTTAACGTTAATACTAAATTTTTGTTTGGTTTTGGAGTTTCAGACTGACATGCTGATGATATTGTTTTGTTGTTTTCAGTGGCGCCCACCAGTATCTGAGGTTGTTGACCTTCCGAGGAACTGACTAATTGTCATCATGAATCAACCCTAGGGCTTTATAGAATGTTAGTGTACAAACGGGTCGGTGAAACCATCAATCTTGAGATGATCCATATATAACATTTCTGGTTATATTGAAAACTTGATCGCGATGCAATAATTCCATATCGAATAAAGCGTCCTTTGCTGCTTATCACTAGTCATTATATTGTTAGTTCTATCTATGTTTATATTCAAGACAGCATGTTCTTTTTCATGCTCTGGTGTAATATATTGATAATAAAGTTGGTTCAAACGATCTGGAAAATTTGATATTTCACCATGAGTTCAGAGGCTATTAAGATATTATTTTCTCCCCATATTCTAGTGTTAATAAAGATTCTTCATTGCAGCAGCAAAAAAAGACTACCAACCCTCAAACTCAACTAATAACTCCGGTAATATACAAAGAATCTCGAAGGAGAGAGGTATGCATGCCATAGATCTACAATGATGTTAATGTCATCACTGTTAACAATCTCATTGTTCATGTGCTGTAAATTATGGAGTGGAGGTTTCCTTCAGTTGTGCCATCCATTTTGTGTTCAGAATCCCTTGGTTTATGCTGTGTGCTCATTTCACAAATTAATACAGGTTTTCTTCGAGTTGAAAGATTAAAGATTTTATTACTACTATGGGAAAAAAATATACATCAGTACAATATGTTTTCTGTGAATCTGAATGATACAGAGTTTGGAAAACAAATAGAAACAAGTTGATATGATGATGTTTGAGTTTTGAGGTGAACTATAGCATTTGTTCCAAAGCCCAATCTGTCATTGTGTTTCATGTCACAGGGATTAGAGTAAAAGATGAATGTGGTTTAGGTTGCTTGTAGTCTGTCATCCCACTTGCACTGGGACCCATAACTTTTGTTTTCCACTGGAATCTATTCAGCACAATCAATTCAGAGGTCTTTTGCTTCAAAAAAAAAGAAGAAAAAAAATTCAGAGTTGCATGCTGTGGTGCTAAAGTGGACATCACATATTGGTGTCAAATCCTGAGGCCTTCTTCAACCCTTTTTTCCCCACCATTCAAAGCCACAATGAGAGGGCATGAGGAATGGAGCCAAAAGTGTCTCACTTGAGCCTAAAGGCACTCTCACCAGGGCACATGATAAATCTTCATATCTTCAGATAGATTCTAATCCATTGAAAAGGCCAGCAGAAAAGTAAATGCTGGAAGCTCTTTTTGGATAGAATTTGCCAACATCCACTCCACCCACCCACTTTCCATGCCCAGTTTCATGAGCTCAGTTGATATCCACCATCCAATCTGATCTTTTAGCCACAAGGAGGAGAATATGTGGGATTTGGATGTATCTCCAACCATGCATCATTCTGTGTCCAAACCGATGTTGACATGGTCTGAGTCATCCAACACCATTAGCTACAGTCATAGGAGACATGCATCTTATCCAATATTAAATCATCCTTGGTCATCAAATCTGTCATATTCTTCAGGTTTGTAACAAGAGAGAATAAATTTGTACATATTTCTTTGAGAAATATGTTAAATTACAAATATGAATGACTTCTATTATGAAGGAGTGATCCTAATTTTTCAAAAAATACTTATGAATTGTGTAAGATTTTTTTTACAAGGGTTGAAGAATGTTGTTGTTGTTGTTGTTGTTGTTATTGTGGTTGGTTGCTGGTGGTGTTAGGCATTCATGACTTGGTTATCGCTTGTCACACTCTTTGTGATGTCTACTCTTAGTTGTGCAACCTACTTTGCTTTGTGCAGATGTTGGGTTTTCATCACCCAACTGTGATGCATGTCTCTTGCCAAAGAGATTCCCACTACAAATAAATGCCAGTTATGGGATTCAGGGCCTATGTTGAGCCTATTTCTCTCTCTCTCTCTCTCTCTCTCTCTCTCTCTCTCTCTCTCTCTAATAGTGAGAGGAAACAAAAAAAGATTAGATTGTGCTAAAGCTCTTAAATTTTACCCCGTTACATGATAAATTCTTTCACAAGATTCATGAAATCGATCCCAAATAATTAGAATTTATAATATTATTATTTTCATGCAAGAATAAATTCTTGATTGAGCATCCCTTGTCCATTTGCAGCAGCATAGAGCCATTCAAGGTCAACATCTAGACTTGGATAAGCCCTAAACCCTATTATGATGCTAAAGAAAATGATTTTTACCATTGTTAATCTAGTCCAGTTGGTCCCCTGCTGCAGTGATTGCTGGAGATAAGAATCAATCAAACAGGTGGGACAGATCCTGCTGTGTCTTCTTGCTGCACAGGCACTGTTCCACATTGTCTGAACTTGAAATGTCCACTTCAAACAGTTAGGAAGAGATGGACTCCAGAACCAGCCTTGAGGTGATGTGGTGGTGTTGTGGTCTGAATCAAATGAGCTGGATCTCTTGCAGCTGGGGGGATGCATGAGAGTTGGTCGTGCTTACATCTCACACTAAATGCTCCTTGGATTTATCTGTCTGCATCTTTCTTTAAGCATATGTCTGAAACATCAAAGTTTTGCCACTGTTGTCATCTGTAGGATTAACAATGACAGTCGACTTCCTATGTGCTCTGATCCTTGCACTGGATGAAGTCCAAAGGACTAACAATGATGATGGAAGGGTTACATGGAATGCAAGCAGACACAATACCTGTGGAATAGTGAGTAGTATTTTTGGTTCTTGATCAAACTTAGTTACAGAGTGGTAGGGGAAATACATATGAAGTCTATATTTCCAAGAAACCAGTACAAAGGGAAAGATCTCAAGTACAGCCTCAATGATTCTTTTTGAAGACATGGGAGTCCATACATTGGAGTTGAGATGCATCTGTTGACTAAAAACTCATATCCTTTTCTGTTTCCTCTGCATTTTAGTTCAACAAGTATCAAGGTTGATGAATTTGACCTCTCGAGTAAGTTAAGCAGTAATCAATGAAGCTCATGACTAGATTAAACTTCGGCAACTCTTTCAGCTCTAATCATCCTGCAGAAGTAAGTTTGTTTTCTGCTGTAATCATGGAAGCTTGATCCTTGCCTTTACAAGGAATGTTCTCCAACCACAACCACCTCAATCATCTTCAACCAGCTGCAGAAAAAAAAATCAAATCATCAATTAACACAGGTTCGGAGGCCCCCATATACCACCATTGACTAAAAGAAAAAGAACTACTTTATCATATAGTAGATCTACTTCATCAAGCAAGAATTGGTTAATGTACTAAAGCAACAGTTAGGAGGCTGTTTATACTCAAAAAGACAAATGGATAGGTGTCTTTTGACTCATGAAAATAGTTCTCCCTGTGTAAAGAATTTTACTTCAGCACCACGACAGACTCCTTCAATCCCTTTCGATGATATGGCACAGAAGAGGTCAGTCCCTTATGCACAAGGTGGTCCAAAGGTCTACTCCTTTATGATTGTGATGATAATGGATCGTGAAAGAGAATCTTTCTTCACATCTCCTTGGGTCCATAATCATGTCGGCCACCTAATTTGCAATTGACAGCACTTGATTTACTCCAATGATCCCCCATCATATCATTACATTTCCTCTTTAGTACTTATGATCTCACTATACTTATCTCAAGATCTTACAATGCTTATCTCTATCTTTATATGATCCAGTCATGCATGTTCAAGTTAGGTTAACTACAAAGCTATAAACACAAGTTTAGCATCAGTTCCTAAACCTTAAAGCAACAAAACAAAGGACTTTGACTGAGATACCATGTGCACTAACTCTGACCAGCTTTGGTACATAATATGAACTTATCAAGATTAGGTTTTCTAACTGTTCCTCTCTGATTTCACAAGAATAGTTCCAAAAGTCATCCTCTCTGCATTTAGTCAGCTTGTTTCATGCTCAAGGGTCTGTGGTACCACCTGAAGACTGGTAACAATTAGGTCTCACTTCAGGAGACATGATACATTGAAGTGTCCCCTTGAGGGGCAGCCAAAGGATAACTGTGGGAAATTATATAACTTAGCTGCTGGTGATACAACATACAGAACTGTTGCTTGATCTCATTCTAGGAACTTAAGTGTAGGTCAAATGGTAGCAGCTGAGGATTAAGCTTGTTGGTGTTCTTTTCTTTTCTTTCATCCTGTTGGTATTCATGTAGACCAACTTGATTCCAAATCAGCAAACAATTTGCCAACAGCTATTTTTTTTGTGTCTGCCTCTGTTAACTTAAATGTTTTGCTTAAGCTTGGAAGACACTCTTATTAGTTTTTGTTGTCAGTCTATTTTGCTTCCAAGCATCATTCACCTTCATGGAGAAGTGTGTGATTATATTCATTATCTAAAGCTTCTAATTGAGTTGAGCTAAAGGTAAATGTTGTATTAGCAGTTGTATTCTGCTTTATATATACCAAATCCAACATTTCCTATATTACTTTGTGGTTTGATCAAATTGCAAGGAAGTAGGAGGGGTTTGTGTTGACCACTGAGGCCATTAGTTGCAACCAGTCTCTCAATATGGAAATTTGTGTCTACAGAAAAGCAAATTGTTGACTTCATTCTGACATGATTCATTTGGTCAATTAATAGAGATTGTATTTATTCTGGTTTGGTCATCTGAAAAATTTTGTCTTCTTAATCATCCATGTCAAAGCTGTGTTAGTCATTCTCAACCATTTCAACAACTAGAAAGGTCACTGGAGGAAAATAAAAATAAAAACATCATAATGAAAAATTGAAAATGACACATATTTCAGCATTTTGACTTATGGTTTATCAAGACAATGAAGAAAAATATTAACAATGAAAAGCCTTGACAAGTGTTGAAAAGTATGCTGATTTAACTACAATGCATTCGGAAAATGATAAATCTTTTCCAAATGTTTTTAAGTACAAATCACATTCTTCCACAAGTATATGGGTTGATGTGGATCAGTGTGCAGACAGATGAAGGAAAGGGCAGAAGTAGGAACCACAGTTTCATCCACAAATATACATTGATGCTGATGCTCAAAGATTTTATACTGTATTAACAAATTACCTAACACACAAGATCAATGTATAAGATCAAGATTTTATACATTGATGAGGATCAAATTTTATACTATGACACCGAAGCTTAACATACCAACATGATCATTTTATTCTCAATGTAGCATTATATGTCAAGTTTTATTAAAGAGTAACATGGCATCATATAGTTAAAGAAATCATTTGAATTTCCAAGGATTTCATATAATTAAGGAGTTAGTCTTCACAAATTTTGCAAAACAGCAAATCCACATAGAGATATTATTTTGCAGACAACATAAAAACCCTGTTCTTTTGCTTTGGATATTGAAAGCTGAGTTTTTCTTGTTTTTGGTATTATACTCTGAGGTTTATTCTCACACATATGTCCACCTACATGTTGACTAGCTAAACAAAAAATTTGATGTGTAGATATTTAATGGCATCATGAGAGATATATGAACATTTTTTTCCCAAAGAGTAAAAAGGAAGAATTTGTTTTCACGGTTGTCTTGAACATAAGAAAATGGCAGGGAAGGGTTCACATATGGGTGTAGATTGCCAAGCTTCTTTAACTAGTAGAAGGTTCATACTGCAACAACACACAAATTTGGGAACTGAATTGCACAGGATAAGGATGGACTGAAACTATGCCTTGTGGTATCTTCTGAGCCACTCGTTCACCATAACAAAATCCAAGGAACCCAATCAACTTACAATTTCTTGTATTCATAAGCATAAGTTGATCCAACAGTACTTTCATTTCTCACATTTTATCTGCAAAGAACAGAAGATTCAAGAATAAGTACATGACACTGAAAGTAGAAGTTTATCTAATTTATGATTGGTTATGATTTTCAAATGTTTACAATTGAAATAAAAAATATATATTTCAGTCAATTTTAATAGCATTCGGATAAGCAGAAACCATGGCCGACAGGGAACTGAGACAGTTAGATCATCTTCCAAGAGTAATCTTACTGCATGTCCGCTGACTTCATGCAGAATATTACTGTCTACCGAAAGCTAAACCAACTGTAAAAAGATGTCGGCCCTTGAAGCCTTTGGAAGGTGGCCAGTTCAATCACCATCCAATCAATCATTTCTTCCTCCCCACTCTACAATTGTACACTAAAGATGTTGTTGAATTCTGTGAAGCCACCCATGCTGCAGGGGATGGCGATGGTGTCCCCAGAGGCAAGAACAGTGCATAGTCAAACTCACATGGCATCTGCTTTGTGGTACTGTAGCTGTCCAAAGAATATGTAATAATCTTTTAGGCATCTGATGTTGGTTGTGAATTCTTTTTTCCTTTTTCTTGTTCTTGTAGCCACTGTTGCACCAAAACCATGTTCTTGACAGAACGGATGCCTTTAAAGAAATCAAAATGAATTGTACAAGTGGCAGATAGAAAAAATGCTCATGGAAATGTGGGAGGCTTGTGGGGTAGAGTTAAAACTACAGAACAGATAAATATAAGAGCAAAAAGAGAGAAAAAAAATGAGTAAATATTACTGCCAAAATGGACTGCAGCAACAGAATGTGTTTGATAGATGGGGTAGAAACGTTGCGATCAAAACAGCTGGTACAGGTCAGGAAGCCACTGATTGACCTTATCAACACCCAACCATGTAGATCAACTCACTGCACATACCTACCTTATGTCTGCAACAGAGCACTGAACTCCATGTGACATGTTCAATACTTTGTACCAGCAAAAGTACTGCAATTTGTGGTTGTAAACTCAAACATATCCGTGGCATTAGCTAAAACATCACATCAAAGAAACATCTTTTGGTGGATAGTAAGCCATTGATGCTCAACATTAGATGTTAACATGGGCATGTTCAGAGGATGTGAAGCATTTATCGACTAAGTTGTCATGCCAAGGGACTCCCTACACCTCACTATTGGTAACAGCAATTGTCCTTGCTTGTAAGACCCATCCCTAATGTTAGCAATATGTCTTTCAGTTTGAGAAATTACTTGTGAGATGAAAAAGAAACTGAAAGAAGGTTTTAGTATGAGCACCAACATAATGTATTGGGATGATCTGAACCTATAATCTATGAGGTGTAGTAGCATAATGCAAGCAAAAGCTAACATTAAGAGATTTAGGTGGTTCACATTCTTCTAGCATCAAACTAGCTGTACGCCTCTCTGATTAAGATTCCTTGAAGATCCTCAAGGGGATATGGCCTCTGTAATATATATATTTATCAACCATTATGCACAAGAATCAAAGGCTTCATACTTAATGCTGCTAAGAAGGTGCTTAGAGGAAGCTTCCTGGTGAAGTTCCAAAAAGTTCATGCATCAACCCTCCTAGTTAAGCTATATGTAACTTTCTATTAAAATAATTGAATTATGCGGTACTCTCTTTTCTTGTTTATGTTTCTAAAATGAAGGGTACATACAAATCTATACACTTTAATGGCATTATTATCAACTGCATTTTAAAGTTCACCAAGGATCCCAAATCTGTACTACCATGGCATGCTTTTTTTTTACTTTTTTTTATGATACAACCATTAAAGCGTGGACCATAAATTTGATGATATTATAATCACTAGCACCTTTTCTTATACTATTCTTCTTCTTCTTCTTCTCAATCCCAAGCATGCCTGTGAGTGATATTATTAGCTACTTGCACATGAGTTTGGAATCTCCAAAGCATCTTTATCATTGTTCTAGATTGGTGCCAATATCATTTTATGGCTGAAGTAGATGGACATTCAGTAGAAATTCCAAATTTATATTTGCTTTTATATGCTCTGCTACGATTACACAATTCTTATAAAAAAAGGATATTTTAGAACACATTATATATCCATATATGTTGTAGCATAGGAAAGGTTATACATACAAGTGAATCTTGGAGTTGCAATTCTCATTGCTAAAAATTCTTTCTTGCAACCGAGGAGGTCTTCTCTCATTTCTATTAGATGCGTTTACTATTTCTTCTCTACTTGTGTGAGAACCAAACATGTCCTTCAAGAAAAAAAAGGTAAAAAGACCATTTTTAGGGCCAACAAGTTAGAATCATATCTGATGTTTTTTAAGCTTAAATACCAAACCCACCATCAAGGAACAAACTGCGATGGATGTGGAAGCATCAACCTCTCCGTACTTCTTGTTCTGCCTACTTGCTTCTTCTCCTTCTTCTGCACAACATAAAATAGCATTAATATTATCGCATCCAAGCTTTTGTCTTCAGTGACGTATTCACCGGCACATGACATCTGATACACAGCAGACATGTTAGGCGACACTTATCTTTATTTTCTCTCCGTGCTTCCCCTCCGAGCATGAGACGGAACAGAGACAACCACTGTTCGCTGGTACTGCTCATGACCCCCACAGCCATGCGGACAAGCATGGCCGTCCTCTCGCGGTCACAAGGGAACACCTCACTCTGGGCTCCCCGCACCCGCCGCAGCAGAGACAAAACAGAGGAGCAGGGCTTCTTGCTTCCTTCTGCTCGGCGGCATCAACCGTCTCGTCTCGCTTTGCGCGATTCGGGTTGTACGAGCCGGTCCGGCCTGATCCCGATACCGGACGAGCCGGCCGTCCCGGCGGTCCAGAAAAGGACCGACCGAGATGGGTCCCGCGTGGGCCAGGTTCGCCCTCCAGCCCACGACGCACCTTCCCGGGAAATGAGTGCGCCCGGGCCCACCTTTCCCCACTCTCGCGCCTTAAATACAGCGAATTAAAGATTAAATTATTGTTTCTCATTTTCTATCTTTCCGCATAAAAGGGGGAATATAACATAAGCAACCTTTTTTTACACGTACTTGTCCCCACCATAATACCTTCTTTTGATTGGCAAAAGACATACCCTACCAATGAAATTGAAGGTAGATCCCTCGGCTAACTTTAGCGGGTAGAAGAAGTATTTTCATATTCGGTCGGCAGTCCCATCGGCGTCACACGAGGACGCGCCGAATAATACGCGCCACGTCACCGAGGGACCTAATTAATTAACGATGGCCAATTCGAGGATTAAACCTAATCAGACCGCATAGTATATTTTATTTACGGCACGTGATGGTGGCCGCGTTCGACGTCGGCGTGGTGGCGGCCGCTTTATTCCTCGCGGACGATCACCCTCGTCCTCGCACTTATTCACAATCTTGCCACCGCTTTCCTCTCGTCACACGTATGAAATGTGTTCCCTCGTTAAGCGGAAGCAGCAAATCGCAGGCTACGATTTAGAACTCCCCGTTAAGCAGTTCTCGTCAACTGATATTTGACATATCTTAACATGCCACAAAAAGAGATGCCAGATTTAAAGCCTCAATGATTCGGGTTTTTGGAGGGGTTGGAGGTGAGCAATTAAGAAAGAACTGCACATCTGTTACTGCTGTCACCAAACATGGCATGGTGGTTGTAATGACGAGGGCTAACACGCTTAAAAAAGAACCCCCACTCCTCTGTCGACACGTGTCCACAAAAAAACTCTCCGATGATAGGTCACTTTCGAAAACAAAATCTCTTTCCCCTACCCGTTATTTCTGGTGTCGCGGTTACCATTCTTGTCATAGGATGTTGGGCGGGCCCCAGATAGGGGTCGAGTCGTGGTGCATTTAAGTGGTCGGAGTAATACGTAAAAGGGTCAGGTCGGGTCGGGCCGTGGTTCAATTGTCGACGAGCCCCTTCCCAACCGACAAAATTGCGCCAGGGGTCCTCCGACCGGACCGTGATGTACTTTTCAGGCGATGTGACCGCAACGGGACGCGGTTAAGACTGTTACCCGGGGGGTCAAGACGAAAACGAGGACAAAAGCAGGGGCTAAACTGCTTATTATCTGCTAGTGGAACGAGGAAATGGAGGAGACGACCGTCGGACCGAGGGGGAATACTTCTTATTTTATCTACGCCCCTTCTCTCGTCTTCTTCGCTGCGACTTCTGCTTCTTTGGTCCCTCGCTTGTCGGGAGACGAACCCCTCAAAGGGCCGAAACCCTCGCGGTTCCGCTCCCCGCGCAGGGATCCTCCCCTCCTCGGTCCCCGCCACCCGGCCGCCTGATCACCGGACAGAATCGCCGGAACCCGGGGCCCCTGCCTTCGAACCGGCGCAGCTCGATTCGCGGAGACCGGGTTATCGGCCTGCCCCCCGATCTGGTACTCATGGAGAGCTCCCCGGCGCCGGCGGCCCGCGGGTGAGCGCCGGAGACGGTTGGTGGTGTGCTAGACGGAGTCTGGAAGATGAAAGCGGCGGCTCACGGAGCTGCGGCTCCGAACCCTTGCGAAGGTGAGTGTGGTTTCCAGCTGGTTTTTGCTGCTTTGACCGTTGATGGCGGGGAAGGGGGTTGACGGTTGTGGTGCTGGTGGTGGCAGGGGAGAGGAAGACGATAAACCCGGAGCTGTGGTATGCCTGCGCGGGGCCTCTGGTGACGGTGCCGCCGGTTGGGAGCCTCGTCGTCTACTTCCCCCAAGGGCACAGCGAGCAGGTAAAGAGACGATTAAGGCTATTAATTTGCCACCATGACCTCTCCTAGGATGTGCTGTGCATGAGTGTGGCAATTGGCTCCTGCGTTGCTTCCTAGCGCCCAGTACTATGGATGCGGAAAATACCTCCACTTTTGATGGTGGTTAGCGAAACCATCCTTTTGTGTACACTTTTTCTTGTTTTCTGGCCTGCAGACCATTCTTCACCTTTTGAACGGATTTGATTTATTTTACTTATATGGGCTCTGTGGCTTCTATTAGTGGGAACTGTTATTCTCCATACTCGGGAGATTTGCGGACACCAGGAACTTTAGTGTGGTGCTTGATTTAAGAAATTTGGAAATATTATTTGCTTAATTTAAGGCCAATCGCAAATAAGAATCGCTTAGGTTGCTTCTTGGTAGTTTTTGTTTCTTATCAAGTAAAAAAGTTCCTTTTTTTTTTTAATCTTCCTTCGCTGTTGTTATTTTTCTGCATAATACTCAGATCTTCATTGTTTGTTCCATTTTTTGCCTTCAGTTTACTCTGTAACTTGTGTTTGGAAAGATGAAAAAACTAGTAAAATGAGTAATATATGCAAGTTCTCTTTGCAATTGTTGGCACATACTGCTAGTCTTTTTCTTTCTGCAACATATTAGTAGCTTAAAACATAATAACCAATGTCTGAATTTGTGGAAGAGGAAAGTAGATTTTGGAGACTTTATACTTTGGTACAGCACACAGTTGAAACAGTTTCTTTCTTATAATTATTGTGACTTGCATGTGAAATCAGGAAAAACAGATCATGTATATCATCCTCAGAATCTTCTGTTTGGATGGGCCAAGTTCGACTTTGACGATTGATGACCCTTGTTTCATGCAGTTTTGTCGCTGGAAGGCAGCCTGATACACATAGATACTGTTTCCAAATAGGATGGACTATGGAGTGTCAGTGCCCATATTTTGTGCATTACCTATATTGGATGTGCATCAAATCCAAATTATATGGTAATAGAAAATCTGTGTATAAATGTTTGGTGGCCTTTGTGTGAGTGCTAGAGAGTGACAACAAGGCAATTTATATATGCCAGAAAGCCATGTATCCATTCTCGATCTATATCAAACAAAGCATATATATATTTCCATTTATTTCTGATCACCAGTTCTACTTCTTATTTTAATCTAATTCTCATTCTTGGCTTTTTTCTACACAAGACCACTCTACATGTTTGATAATGTTGGATCATGTAAATAAATCGACAGTGTTGGATCTTATTAATAAATTTTAAAAATCAAATGACAAATATGCTAGTGACGTTCATAAACTAAGCTGAAAATCTGATGCAGGTCCTTGCATAAACATTTGAAATAAACCTTGCTTCTGAATTTTCTTCTATTTTTTTGTTCAATTTTAGGTTCTAGTCTTTGTTTAAAAATTGGCTGAAGTTTGATGTGGATTGGGATTGGCAGTTACAACGAACACTGGATCCAAATTTGTCAATTAGACTGAGGTTTCTGTTTTTCTAAAAGATCTAGGCTGTGTGTGTAAATGGGATTTCACTGCTGGCTTGTTGTGACTTGTCGATGGATGAGCTACTTGGCATCTATTTTGAGCACTATGATGTGCCATCCTCTTATTATCCTAAGTAGGCAAAATTTCTACAATAAGAGAACAGATTTATATTCTTTGAATTTTGGAACATTTTACCTGTTAGATGAAAGTCCTCAACTGGGGTAAATTTGGGTGAAATTGGTTTAACTATAGTGTTGATTGTCATTAAAACTAAAAAATATTGATAATCCTATATTATCTCTTCATTATAGTGTTGATTGTCATTAAAACTCAAAAATATTGGTTGTGAAGATTGATTGTATGTTTTCACTTACATAGCTTAAATTTGTAACTCATTTGTTTTTTCAGGTTGCAGCTTCTATGCAAACAGATATTGATGCTCATATTCCAAACTACCCAAATCTTCCATCAAAGTTGATATGTCTTCTTCACAATGTTACTCTGCATGTATGCCACCATTTATTGATTATTTATTCCTTTTATACATGAAAATTATGATTGCATTCTACAGTGGCCTTTAACTTTCAAGTTTGGCTTTGTAATGTTTTAGGCGGATCCAGAGACAGATGAAGTTTATGCTCAGATGACTCTTCAGCCAGTCAACTCAGTGAGTCTTGTCTTTTTTATCACATAGATTTTAAAATGGTTAAATCGATGTGGCTAATCAGCTAGTAATTTGACTTGGAGTTGCTCAGTACCGAAGTTATTCCATTTGCTTTGTATTCTATCCATCAGCAAATTGACATTAACCAAAACTAGAAAAGGACAAGACTGATTGCTACAAAAGTGTCATGATACTTTTAGACCCATGGTATTTCTCCGTGGTACTTGTGATGTTGCATAAGAGCTTCCAATCTCTTGATACTGATAAAGAGCTTTATCATGAAAAATGCTATACTGCTTTGCTCATAAATGTATGGTTTTTAGTTTTTAGCCTCAAAGGTTGTATGGCTAATGCACTTTATATATCATGCATGTTACAGGACATTTCCTTCTCTTTTTCTGAGGAAAGATAGTAATAACAGTTGACTCTTCCTCATAATTTTAAACATTTGTCCTGTTATATGCATTAGTTCTCCCTCCAAAATTGTCAAGCCTACCATGGGTATGTACTTTACTTTTATTTTTTTTAATGCAGTATGACAAGGAGGCATTGCAGGCATCAGAGCTTGCATTAAAACAAACCAGGCCACAGACGGAATTCTTTTGTAAAACACTTACTGCAAGTGATACAAGCACTCATGGAGGGTTCTCTGTGCCACGTCGTGCTGCAGAGAAAATTTTTCCTCCTCTTGTAAGTAAATTCCGCAGTCATCTGTTACCTTTGCATGTGATATAGGCTTTTAATAGTTCCCTAATGGTCCATAGTGCAAACCTTGTTTTTCTTGTGTAGGATTTTTCAATGCAGCCACCTGCTCAAGAATTACAGGCCAGAGATTTGCATGACAATTTGTGGACCTTCCGTCATATTTATCGAGGTAAGACACATGATTTGTACATGTCTTTTATAGTTTAATATTCATGTCCAACTTTTTGATAAGAGTTGATATATTGTTATTATTAAGTTAATAGTATTAACCTTTACAATTTTGTGTTAGAGGTTGTTCTTTTGACAATCCATTAAGGAAACTTAGTTAAGAGGCTAAATATCATGGCTTACTGAACATATGCTCATCTTTTGCATTTATTATTAAACTTATATTCCTGAAAGGTCATGATCTTCTTTCTGTGAAATCTAGGCCAACCAAAAAGGCATTTGCTCACAACTGGTTGGAGCTTATTTGTGAGTGGAAAGAGGTTGTTTGCTGGTGATTCTGTCTTATTTATTAGGTAATGCCAATTTAATCTCTAAAATGTGCACCAATACCTTTATCATGTTTTCTTGTTTCCAGAATGGAAGTTACGAAGACATTATAAGGAAAAACTCAGTCAACGGTTTCAGAAGTGTTTTAGTTAAAATCTTATGGTTGTTCTGTTCAAGTTTTTCCACAACATAATACCAATTGCCCCATTTTTCCTTAATTAATTTTTCTATCTGTATGTAACTGATGGTGGATGCTTAGCCAAAAGATCAAGATCTTAGTCAAAGCTTATGTATTTCTCATTCACTACCTCATGTGCAGGGATCAAAAACAGCAGCTTCTTTTAGGTATTAGGCGTGCTAACAGGCAACCTACTAACATATCATCATCAGTCCTGTCAACCGATAGTATGCATATAGGCATTCTAGCTGCTGCAGCCCATGCTGCTGCCAATCATAGTCCATTCACCATATTTTACAACCCTAGGTACGTTATTTTCCATTTCTCAATGATCCACAGTTTTGGAGAAATTAGTTGTTAATTTTACATAAGATTTGTTCTATATTACAGTGACAAATTGACATCTTTCTGCAGGGCTAGTCCTTCAGAGTTTGTTATTCCTTTTGCGAAGTACCAGAAAGCAGTATATAGCAATCAAATATCCTTGGGTATGCGCTTCCGAATGATGTTCGAAACTGAAGAACTAGGAACTAGAAGGTAAAGAACTTGTTCATTAAGTTAACCACATCAAAATGGGATGTCTAATTGCAACAATGCTTCTTTGTAGCAAGGGTGTCAAGGTGGTCTGGTTAGAAAGGCCATCTGCTGAGTTCACAATTTTTAGGCATTCAAGTGTGAAACCTTGAGTATAAGTGGTATAGTTTAAGATTAATTTCTCCCAAAGACACTCAAACAGCATCAAATCATTTTCTTTAATAATAAAAAGAACAAAAGTTGCACTTGTCTAGTAATCAAGAATTCAAGATGCTGATGATGAAGTGGCAAACGACGGTGATATTTGAAAGGAAGAAATACAACTTAGGTGGACTAAAAGAGTAAAATAATAAAGTAGAAAGGATAACAAGTAGGGAATAGAGTAACAAATTATAAATGAAGAAATTATGGATAAGAAATTGAAGAAGAGGATGGGAAAATAAAGCAGCATAGGTTACTGTTGTAGTGAATATGACTGTTAAATGCCCCAACTCACATAGGAAACAAGGACGTATGTGATGAGTTATTGGAGGAAACTGCTTGATTTTTCTAGGAGTTGGTTCACGATTATATGCTTCCTTCATTACAGGAAACTGCTCTTTAAATTTCACATATGCAAACACCTTGAGTATGTGACTAACCACTATTCAGTTAGGCAACAAATTTCACAGTACCCTTCTGGTTTTGCTTTTCCACTGAAGTACTAAAGTTTCCTGTTTCTAAAATGACAAATACTTTCTCATTCAATTTAAACCCTTGATTTGTGCCACATCCCCAGAAAAATTCTCACTAGATCAAAAACATAAAGTTGCTTTGAGATTTTGCAGGTACATGGGTACGATTACTGGTATCAGTGACTTAGATCCTGTAAGATGGAAAAGCTCACAATGGCGAAATTTGCAGGTTGGTCTTTGAATATCAGTGATATGCATGCTATGGATTTTCCAAACGATTGAATCTTAAGCTTTTAGTCCAGTTAATGATTTGCATTGTTTAGTATTGTCTATTATCTCTTTTACAATTTCTTTCCTATTAATAGTATTTAGCATGCCTGACAGGTTGGTTGGGATGAGTCTGCAGCTGGTGAGAGGCGTAACAGGGTCTCTATATGGGAAATTGAGCCTGTGGTAGCTCCTTTCTTCATCTGCCCTCCGCCATTTTTCAGGAAGCGACCCAGACAACCAGGAATGCCAGGTACAATCTGATGCATAGTACATGAACAGCAAGATCTCCTTATAAATGATTTAGATCATTGCAGAACATTCTTGTCGTAAGCTACTTTTCCTAGTAAATTTGAAACAAGATGCAGCATATCCTCAAACAAGCTTTTTCTACAAAATATTGAAGTGCTTGGCATGAAAAGGGAGTGACTAAAACTGTGACATAAATAACAAAAATTCATGATTTGGAAAAAGCTGGCAAAGAACTGAGCAGAAACCCAGGGCTCTAGATAGTGGGGAGAATCTTGGTGATGATTGCAGATGAATCTTGATTTGCGGAACTTGGAACTAGGATATTGAGCTAGATTTTGATATTTTATAGTTTTAGTTGTAAAATGTTTTAGTATGCTGAATTGGCAGTTGATGTTGTAGATGATGAATCATCAGAAATGGAAAATCTTTTTAAGAGGGCAATGCCTTGGCTTGGGGAGGAGATCTGCATAAAGGATTCTCAGACCCAGAATACTATAATGCCAGGTTTAAGTTTAGTGCAGTGGATGAACATGCAACAGAATCCATCACTTGCTAACCAAACCCTGCAGACAGAATATTTGCGCTCTCTTACAGGACCTGTTATGCAAAACCTTGGCCCAACTGATATTTCAAGGCAGTTGGGTCTGCAAGCTCAAATGTTGCAGCAGAATAATATACAGTTCAACACCGGTAGACTGCCTCAACAAGGCCAACAAGTTGATGAACATGCTAAGGTGTCAGTTCCGCTGAATCAAGTAAGTGCTGTTAGTAGAGCCCCACAACAAATGCAAGATCCATCTATGCAGCAGAAGCAGCAATTGGTCAACCAAGCATTACCAGTGAATCAGACACAGAACAATATCATACAGTCTCAAGCTTTAGTCCAGACTCAAGTGCAGCCACAGCAGCAGCAGCAGCAGCCACCGCCAATGATTCAGAACAATCAGCTATTACAAAGTAGCATCCAACAGAATCAACAACAACATCCTCAGCAACTGCTTCTGCAACATCAGCAGCAGCAACATCAACAGCAGCCGCAGCAGCAATTTCAGCAACAATATCAGCAAGCACAAAGTAGGATGCCAGTTAAGCTTCCTGGTCAAGTGAATCAACAGTTATCTGACCAACAGATTCAGTTGCAGTTGCTACAAAAACTCCAGCAGCAGCAACAGCACAACAGCAGCAATCATTGTTTTCACAGCCGAGAACACAACAACCTCAACTTCCCCAAGTTCAGGAATACCAGAGAACTCTCCCAGATGTACCACAGCACTTATCAAACTCTCATTCACTACTTCAGCAATCAGTGATCCCTCAACAATGTGCAAAGCCTACTTCACAGTCTGTGAGGCTGCCACAGCCCTTGCAGAACCAGTCACAGCAAAAGCCTCAGCAGCCGCAAGTTCTAATCAGTGATTTACCTGGAGCATTCCTTCCTGCCACACCAGCAACCATTATCACAGCTAGTGGCAACCCTTTACTAGCTGCTGGAGGGGCACAGTCAGGAGTTACAGATGACATCCCGTCTTGCTCCACATCACCTTCAGCAAACAACGGAACGATTCTTCCCCATGCAATCTTAAATAGAAATGAACATCGTAATCCAATGTCAACAGAAAAGACATCTAAGTCAGTCATTACAATGCTTGGCCCCAACTCATTCGAAGCAGCTGCAGCAAATCCTGGCATCCCGAAAGAGCTTCCAAAAGTTGTACAAAATGTGAAGCCTTCAATCCCAATTTCCAAGATGCAAAATCAGGGTATTGTTGCCCCTCAGACATATGTAAGCAACACAGCTCAAATAGATTACTTGGACACAATCTCCTCAGCAACTTCTGTGTGCCTATCTCAGACTGATGGAGCTTTAAATCAAAACTTCCCTCTCTCTTCATTCAATCAGCCATCACTTCTCCGAGATGCACCTCCAGATGGTGATATACCAGGAACAGACCCAAGAAATAATGTCCTTTTTGGAGTTAACATAGAGGGTTCGATGGGGATACCTTTGGCTACTGATACTTTGCTGGTTAATAACATTGATTCAGGAAAGTATCAGAATCATATCCCTGGAGATTTAGTTGCCAATTACAATACCTCAAAAGATGCTCAGCAAGAGCTATCATCATCCATGGTTTCACAATCATTTGGAGTTCCAGACATGGCATTTAATTCTATTGACTCAACAATTAATGATAGTGGTTTATTAAATAGGAATTCCTTTGCACCGGCACCGCCGCCACCCCTTCAACGTATGCGCACTTACACCAAGGTTCGTGGTCTCAACTTGAAGCTATGATATTTGTGTTTTCCTGACTTTGTGTAATAATAAACAAAGTATGCAAGGTTCCGAATAGACTAAGTCCTCTTAGTGATCCAAATGCTGCACCCAAAAAGATATTTTGGTTATTTTACAATTTGAATCTTTCATCCCAATTTCCAAGATGCAAAATCAGGGTATTGTTGCCCCTCAGACATATGTAAGCAACACAGCTCAAATAGATTACTTGGACACAATCTCCTCAGCAACTTCTGTGTGCCTATCTCAGACTGATGGAGCTTTAAATCAAAACTTCCCTCTCTCTTCATTCAATCAAGCCATCACTTCTCCGAGATGCACCTCAGATGGTGATATACCAGGACAGACCCAAGAAATAATGTCCTTTTTGGAGTTAACATAGAGGGTTCGATGGGGATACCTTGGCTACTGATACTTTGCTGGTTAATAACATTGATTCAGGAAAGTATCAGAATCATATCCCTGGAGATTTAGTTGCCAATTACAATACCTCAAAAGATGCTCAGCAAGAGCTATCATCATCCATGGTTTCACAATCATTTGGAGTTCCAGACATGGCATTTAATTCTATTGACTCAACAATAATGATCGTGGTCTTATTAATAGGAATCCTTTGCACCGGCACCGCCGCCACCCCTTCAACGTATGCGCACTTACACCAAGGTTCGTGGTCTCAACTTGAAGCTATGATATTTGTTTTGTCCAGCATTATCATGTGCCAAATTAATTTCTCTGTTAAATATAGGGAAATCTTTAATCAACTTTGTTGTTTTTGCTTTATCAAGAAATGCTTAGAAGAAATTCTTAGTAAGCCCAACCTAAAGCATCTTGTAATATATAGCATAAAAAGTGAAGCAAATAATACCATCATATTGTGAATTATCCTTGAAAAGTATAGCTTGCTGCAATAATTTCCAAATACTAATCAATTTCATAGCTACACATATTGAAATATATATTGCATCAATATAACATGATCCAAATGCATAAGCTTATTATCTCATTGGCTACACTGTAGGCATGAAAATTATCATGCATAGGGTAAGTTCCATGAGCCTAGAAATAACTGTTGGAACTCATGGGATAAGTTAGCTAGTAATGGATATAGAAATAATCCAATTTTTTTGCACTACCATAAGATTAAAACAGGATCCACCATGTTAAGCAAGACGGGCAAGTTTATGAAATAGCATAGATATTTTTCTTATTTCTTAATGTATGCTTCTTGATAATATTAAAGCTTGCTGTTTTCAATCTTCTTCTCTCGTGTCCTAATTTATGATTTTTCTTATAGGTGTACAAGCGTGGAGCAGTTGGCAGATCTATAGATATCGCACGTTATTCAGGCTATGATGAACTGAAACATGATCTTGCACGGATGTTCAGTATAGAGGGACAACTGGAAGATCGTCAGAGAATTGGCTGGAAGCTAGTTTATGTAGACTTGGTTCTTATGCGATTTTGTTCATGTCTTTCACATTTGCAATGCAATAGGTTAATTACTAAGCCATCATAGCTGAAAGATTGTCTATGTTCTAACAAAGCATGATCACTCCTAATGTGCAGGGAGTTTGTTAACTGTGTTCGGTGCATCAAAATACTGTCCCCGCAAGAAGTCCAACAGATGAGCTTGGATGTTGATCTGGGAAATAACAACCTCCCAAATCAGGCTTGTAGCAGCTCAGATGGTGGAAATGTCTGGAGGGGCCATTGTGATCAGAACTCAGGCAACCCCTCTGCAGGATCATATGATCATTTTGAATGATGTAGCTGGTCATGCAGTGAAACTGGTTTTGGCCTTTCAGCCTTCATTAGCCAAGGCCATTTCTTTTTACTTGCCTGCCTTTTCCTGATGAAGGTTGTGTGCCAAGTGATGTGAGGACCAGAAGTCTCAAACCTCCAAACTGCACGACTGACCACAGAACACCGATATGTAAAATTATGTGCAGCTCCACAAGGATGAAAGTTCCACGATTTGCTAACGAAGATGGGAATTGTAGTCATGAAATATCCAAATCGGGGGAACTGGTAGGATCCTGTCAGGAGCTGCAGGCTTTTGTTGTTGTAGGTTTTGTACTTGGTTAATTTCAGTTCCACTCTTCTGGTAGTGAATAGCCTCCAGATTTTTCTACTATGTACATGTGTAATATCACAAAAGAAAACTGGAGAATGAGCTGATCTACTTGGTGGTTTTGTAGAGCATTCATATCACCATGAATGTCTTTAATGTAATTGTAGCTTATTTTACCCTGTTGTGATCTGATCTTTATGCTTGTTAAGCTTTATCCTGTGGCTTGGCAGAAAGAAGACAACCATCTCTTGCTCATTGCAGGTGAGAAACTGGTCAGTTCTTAATGTTGCATGACTTGGTGCTGCTTCACACTGTTGGAAACATAGGAATCATTCAGTTTTCAATCTTGATGTAGTGTTTGCACCAAAAAGCCAAGTTCTTGTGATATAATTTGGACAAACTGCAAGATCCACAGAGAGAACAGTTTGATAGGCTAGATGATCTGAACTGCTAGGCTTCAGCTCAGTCCGATGAGAGGGATAAAGCGATGTTCTTGTGATATCATAGCCAGGTAAAGCTAATAAATGATGGTTCCCAGCAAATGTCTTTGATATTTCCTGCCAACTAAAGACAACACTGCTGTGGGTACATGAACAAACGTCTAGTTGATATGAGTTGTATTCTCATCTTCTTGCTGCATCAATAATATCCTTTTGAGGCCTTATATCAAGGAAAAAGATAGGTGAGATTAAGAAGCAGCGGCTTAGAGATAAATAATCTTCATCTTCATCTCATGAAGTTGAGTTGTCTTGGGAGGCAGAAGGGGAGAATGCAACCTATGCTTGACAATGTTCTGACCTCTTCCTTAATAATGGTGTATCATTACTTGGATTATTATATCTTCAAAATGACTATATATTAGGATCATTATCAAAATGATCATCATCTAGTTAGTCGTGTACTCTCAAGATGATCGTACCTTCAAGTTATAAGATGGTCATGCTTTCAACTCCATCTCAATCTACTCTTAGATTGAGGGCAAGTCGAGATGCATGTATATGATGAAGGTTACAAATTATTGTCAAAATTAAAAAAATAGTATAATTTAAACCAATCAATTCTTGTGGCTTAATCATTTTCTCTAAATACAAGAACACCTCAATCATCAAGTTATAATACCGGCTTAATAGTTAGTTATTTGTCAGCACAAAACTTATTTGATAAATATTCTTTTTCATCGAATGTGAGGCCCAACCTCTATAGAGGAACCTTGGCCATCACCATCTTCTTCTTCTTCTTACCTTAACAAGCCCAGTGAATGCACAACTTAGGCTCCTCCGGTGTGCCTCATGAAATGAACCTAATAATTTTCATTTATAAATAAGACTCGTTAGAGATGACTAACATAGAAAAATAAAAATCCAAAGCGATCGACATGACTAATAACTTAGAATAAAAAAATAATTTACACGTAATCCATCCACCTAAGGTAGAAGCATCCAAGATGTCTAATATGACACCTCGGATGTGAGTATCCTTCGACCATCATTGAGCCGTCTCCAACCTCTTCTTTTGCTTTTGCTTTTGGTTGTCTCATCACCACAATTCAATTCAATTTTCTTAGACTCGTTACTTAGGTTCTAAATTGATGTTTTTCTTTTTCTAAATTACATCATATTCGAGCAATTAGGTTTGTCAGTCAGACCGAATTAATTTGCTTCATCAAACTTTTTGACACTGATTCGATCTAATTAAACTCCAACTGAATGCAATCAAATCTCTTTAATTATATTTATATTTTAGTTGATACAAATTAGGAGATGGCTGAAATGACAATCTCACCCATCTCATCGGGTAGCTGTTTTGGCCCAATATGAAGCCCAATATAATATAATGAGCTCAGCCCATCACTATGTCTATAAGCCCATTAAATATAGTAATAAATAAATAAATAAATATTTAATTAAAGTCGATTGCGTCCAACCCTAAATCTAATTCCCTCTCTCTCTCTCTCTCTCTCTCTCTCTTTGCCGGCTCGCTACGCTCCCCCTCTTTTCTGTTTTCGAATCCCTAAATTTGTATCTCCACTGCGCCCCTCTCCATTTCCGCCACCACAGCGTCTTCACCGGCCCATCATTCTTTCAGGTTTGCGCTGTATCTCCCTCATCTCTGTCCTTCTTTATTCCTCCCCGAGAAATATCTCGGTCGAACGTTTCTCCAGCTCAGGTTTCTTGAATCGGGGTACTGTCAGCCGCGCTTCACTCTTGAGCTTATGTTATTGTATCTTATCGACTATAGGATTGTATTTAGAAGTTGTTCTTCCTGATACTATTATTTTTGCCCCTTGGTAATTGTTTGCAGAACTATTCTTGAACGGAAAGAAACTTGTTTTTGCTAGTCCTTTTTTCTCCATTCCCGTCCCGACATGGTTTGGGCACCATAATCTTCGTATATTAATTTTGCCTCTTTTGGGATGCAGTTCTTGGTTTTCTTGGTTGTTGGTTGAGGAATACCATCAGATATCTAACGCAAGGCAGGTGTAGTAGGTCAGAATTCTCTAGTCGGTAGATGGAGGAAACTGTACTTCCAGGAAAGAGGAAGCTACCAGAGCAAGATTCCAATAACAATTCTGTGTTGGCCGATGAAACTACGAAGGCTGAACCCATTCCAAAGCGGAGGAACCTGTCACGTACATGTGTTCATGAGGTTGCTGTCCCAAATGGCTATTCTTCTTCCAAGGATGAAGCCACCTTTGGAAGTCTTTCAAACCCTGTGTACGGTGGTCAGATGGCCAAGACCTATCCATTTGAATTAGATCCTTTCCAAAGAGTTTCAGTTGCTTGCTTGGAAAGGAATGAGTCTGTGTTAGTCTCAGCACACACTTCTGCAGGTAAGACCGCAGTGGCTGAGTATGCCATTGCAATGTCCTTCAGGCTGAGTATGCCATTGCAATGTCCTTCAGAGATAAGCAAAGGGTCATCTACACCTCACCACTAAAGGCTCTGAGCAACCAGAAGTACAGAGAGCTGAGTCAGGAGTTTTCTGATGTTGGGTTGATGACCGGTGATGTCACAATTGCACCAAATGCAAGTTGCTTGGTCATGACGACAGAAATTCTGAGAGGGATGCTGTACAGAGGCTCTGAAGTGATAAAGGAGGTAGCTTGGGTTATCTTTGATGAAATTCACTACATGAAAGATAGGGAGAGAGGGGTTGTGTGGGAAGAGAGTATAATATTTTTGCCCCCGGCCATTAAGATGGTTTTTCTTTCAGCAACCATGTCTAATGCCACAGAGTTTGCTGAGTGGATATGCAACTTGCACAAGCAGCCGTGTCATGTTGTGTACACTGACTTCCGACCGACTCCACTGCAACATTATGTGTTTCCTATAGGTGGCTCAGGTTTGTATCTTGTTGTAGATGAGAATGAGCAGTTTAAAGAGGATAATTTTATGAAGCTTCAGGAGACTTTCACAAAGCAAAAGGCTCAGGCAGATGGAAACAAGAGTGGTGGAAAAGTGAGTGGTAGGATTGCAAAGGGAGGGACTGGTTCTGCAGGTTCTGACATCTACAAGATTGTGAAGGTACCTTTCCTAAAATTTGGAGGAACAGTTAATGACTTAGGTATTAAGGCTTGAATGTTTGATTAGTTTGGAAATGTCATGCGATGGCCACATGTACAATGCAAAATCAACCAGCTTGTGGTGTTGTACTCTTAATTTGGATATTGACTCTTGTAGCTAAATTTTTTTGTCAAACATTCACATGAATCAGGTGGTTCACTGCTAATCGGGCTGATGTAAGATTAGACTGTATGTTTGATACCTTTTCTTTTAACCGTTAGGTAGGAAAGTATTCTGATTCTTTTGCATGGTAAGACATGCTGATTCAATTGTGAGATTGCTCACTAGCAGGACTCTGCCAACAGCTGTGGTCAGACTAACAGAAGATTAGAGCATCTTATGTATATTATGCTTGATGTTGCTTCTGCTGCACTACAGTTGGAGACTTGAAGTCCAGATTTTGAACTCTGACATTGAACTGTTTAACTAAATTTCATATCATCTCATTGCTGCTGGTAGAGCATTGAGCATTCACTCATTGATATAGCCAGCTAGATACTAGGATTTCTGTGCCTATCAAATGTGTATGGTACAGGTCAAAATATCCTGTACCAAGATGGTATTGGCAGTGTTCTCTAGACCAACATTTGGCATGTTCTGGTTGACACAGGGCATGCTGATTTGCACAGAATGGAAGCGGACCATGCCATAAAGGTATGGAGATGCTCTCACCATCAAATGGCAATTCTTGGTGAGGTGACTTTTTTAGGGCAATATAAAAAAGAACATCAAATTTCTGACTTTTGGCCATGCTATTAGTTATATGTTGTTTTATATCGAAGATTCTAAATCAACTTATCCAGATTGAAGTCCTTTTGCTGCTGTTTTGCTCATTAAGTGTTACAAAATATGTTTAATTGTTTTGATAAGCAATAGCTTAATCATTCTTTCCTCTGCTTTTATAACTCGTCACTTATCATAAGCTTGCGATAGTACAACTGGTTGACTAATTCTTTGAGAAATCCTTATCATGTACAAACTAGTATTGAAGAAATTCACAGAGTATGTTGCCCAAGCTAGCAGATTTGGCTTGCAAGAAGCTAAGGCATATTAGATGTTGAAACTATTTTCTTTCCACATTTTACACATGTTTACTCCAAGGATTGTCATGTTGTGTCATGGGATCATGCCAATACTTCTACTCACAATTTCATGTTGGGGGGTCCTTAAATTGGGCTATCTGTATGTTGCACCTTCGGCATGAGTCAACATGGCATATGTTGACACCATTATGGTATGATCAGTTTCAGGTTCTAGAAAACATGTGAATTGGCATATCAATCTTTAGCTTAGTCCACTTATTTTGAGGTCGTTAACCGATTGGCACAGCTGTTGTTCTCCCATAGTGTAGCCTACTATTCTGCTGACTATACTGTTTAGTGAATACACAATATCACATATAGATTTGCAACATGCAGTGTAGTGCTTATACCCCTATTTTCTTCCACATATCTTTTATGGTTTCACTCATTGTTCTGCTTATGTCACAACCTTTTCTGCCCCACCCGATGGATGCTTTTGACACGTGTCAGTCTGCCATAATATCCAGTAAATGTTGGGAGCTGTGTCATACTTAGAGCAAACTTAATTTGAAAGGCCATAAAGCATCTCCCTGATTCTTTCTGAAAATGCATTCCTACAACCGAAAAGTTAAACATGATTCTTTTCATACTTCTTGGCATCCAAAGATCACATGCTGAGGTATTTAATGGTTTATCAGTGTATTCACAATTATTAGTATTAACATGTTGTTTCGTCTGCAGATGATTATGGAGAGAAAGTTTCAACCAGTGATTATTTTTAGCTTTAGTAGAAGGGAGTGCGAGCAGCATGCTATGTCCATGTCAAAGCTAGATTTCAACAGCCAAGAGGAAAAAGATGTTGTTGAACAGGTTTTCCGCAATGCAGTCCTCTGTTTGAATGAAGAAGATAGAACATTGCCTGCTATAGAACTGATGTTGCCACTTCTTAAACGAGGTATAGCAGTGCATCATTCTGGCCTTCTTCCGATAATCAAGGAATTGGTGGAGCTTCTCTTTCAGGAAGGGCTTGTGAAAGCCCTTTTTGCTACTGAAACAGTATGTTTTATGTCAACATTTCATATTTCTTTTAATTTTGTTAATTATTTCTTTCGAAATGGACACTTTTAAGGAGTAGAGGTTCAGATTTTAATCTGTAAAGATAGGTCTCACATATATATTACTATTTTTAAAAAATCCCATTTGGTGTAGAGTTCTGCTTCACCTTGCTTCGAGATGTAGTTTCATATAAAAGCTGTATCTTTTATTTTTTATTATGTTGAAGTTAGTTTTGGTTCATCTTATGTGCTTATTTTTACTTCGCAGTTTGCCATGGGATTGAATATGCCAGCAAAAACAGTTGTCTTTACATCTGTTAAGAAATGGGATGGTGATAGTAATCGGTACATTGGATCTGGCGAGTATATACAGGTAACAAAACTTTCACATTCATGTTTTATATGGAACCAAATTAAAAAGGAATAGGAAGCATAAATGCCTGGAAAAAGAAGTTAAAATATTCTCAACATCATGAAGGGTGTCATTGTAATTCAGTATCTTATCGCTAGAATTTCTATTGTGGAATTATTGATTATTTCTTTATGTTCCTTTTTTTGCTTCGAAAGATGAGTGGAAGAGCTGGACGTCGCGGCAAAGA
Source organism: Musa balbisiana (assembly GCA_004837865.1). Lineage (NCBI taxonomy): Eukaryota > Viridiplantae > Streptophyta > Magnoliopsida > Zingiberales > Musaceae > Musa > Musa balbisiana. Next base: position 3,750,130 of record CM017190.1, read on the forward strand.
TGAACGTGGTATATGTGTGATAATGATTGATGAAAAGGTAAAGATGTTTTAAGCAACTTCATCAGATATTATCCTATAATAATTTAAATTATAGCTGGAGAAACTGAAAGATAAATAAAAGTGATTAAACATAATTTTTGTTAGACAAGTGGTCTCATAAAAACTCTGCTTAAAAGCACTTAGTGGAAGTCTGGATTCACAAGTACAATACCAGATTGACATCTGAATAGTTTTGGTATCAATCATGTCAGACGATAAAAATTCATCTGGTATTTTTATCCTGCAAAGAGTTAAATGCATTTACCATGTTTTTAATCCCAGCCTACTGTTTTATAGAGCATAGTGAATACTGAATAGCAATGCAACACATAACCATTGCTTTCATCTGCAAGAAATTGTGATCTTTGCATTATGAACAACTTATTGTAAATTTACTTAATAACATCTAACAGGATTACAGGTGGTAAGCAAATGGATGAGGTTGAATATGATGTTCAATGCCTTATGCCATTTTTTATAAATGTTGGTCACTTGGTCAAATTTTTTTGACTTTTAACTGTTGAATGTTTTTCTGTTGTGGGTAGACTATAAACAATCACTACTTCCAATAAGCGTCCTTAGGCATCCTGATGATTCATTTTAGTGCTTTTTTTAAAAAAAAATTGGAGTTCTCTTAAGCATTTTGATACACACTTTTGTTTTTCTTCAGATGGAAATGAATATACTCAAGGACATGGTTTTAGGTAAACCTGCTCCATTGGTCAGTACTTTCAGATTGAGCTATTATTCAATTCTGAATTTAATGAGCCGTGCGGAAGGTCAATTTACTGCTGAGCATGTCATTAAAAATTCATTCCACCAGTTTCAGTATGAGAAGGTTAACCCTTTATAATTTCATGCATATTGTATTTTATCTTGCACTATCATTTTGGTTGAGTAATTTGGTTACTTGATTCAGGCATTACCAGATATGGGACAAAAGATCTCAAAATTGGAACAGGAAGCTGCTTTGCTAGATTCTTCTGGAGAGGTAATTTAGCACAAGGGAAAGCATTGTCATTTTCTTCTCGATGTGAGGTTACTATTTATTATTATTTTTTGCATCATTAGGCTGAACTTGCTGAGTATCACAAGCTGGGACTTGAGGTAGCTCAACTTGAAAAGAAAATTATGTCTGAGATTACCAGACCTGAAAAGGTTCTGATGTACTTGGTACCTGGTAGGCTGGTAAGTTGCAGTTTCTATCATGTTAACCAAACTCTAGCCTTTTTTTTTTATTCTACCAGATGTTTATTGCCTTCTTTTGGATTTTTAAAGATGTACATCACTTTGAAGTAGTATTCTTAGGCAATTAGTTGAAACTTCAATTTGTCTTTTCCTTCAGGTTAAAGTACGAGATGGTGGAACGGATTGGGGTTGGGGAGTGGTGGTAAATGTGGTGAAAAAACCTCCCACAGCATCAAGCACTTTACCTCCCGCTTTGGTGTCTGCTCGTGGTAGTAGTGCTTATATTGTGGACACTTTGCTGCACTGCTCTCCTGGTTTAAGTGAAAATGGCTCGCGTCCAAAGCCATGTCCACCGCGTCCAGGGGAAAAGGGTGAGATGCACGTGGTGAGTTGAAGCTCATGGGATAACAATTTTATTGGTGCCTGTTCATATTCTTAGCTTGGTAGCTCAAGTAGTTCATGAAGTTGAAGATACTTAAAATCCATGGTTTGGCTGATGATATTGCAAACTATCTGTAGGTTCCTGTACCATTGCCTCTGATCTCTGGTCTCAGTAGTATCAGAATTGCAATTCCTTCTGACCTCCGACCAGCAGAAGCAAGGCAAAATGTACTTCTTGCTGTTCAAGAGCTAGGAAATCGATATCCACAAGGACTACCAAAGCTGCATCCAGTGAAAGTATATTTTCAATTTTTGATTTTTCTCCTGTCATTATTCTTGTCTATGCTTAAGCATCTCCTATTTTAATTTCTTAAAGATTGGCTATAGGTATGATATTTCTGTTCAGCATGCAAGGCCAATTTGTAGGTAGTTTTTTGCCAAAATATATTAGAAATTTTCAATAAGTGTTGGCTATGTAAACATTGTCAATTATAAATCATATTTATCTTTAAAGAGAGACATACTTATCATATGGAGACATCATACAATAATTCTTAATTAAAGAAAGATATGTTAGTAAAAATGATGTTCAGTCATAAATTTTGTCACACACTGCTCATGTATTTAAAGTTCATCTCATATTAAGTATTGCAAATTTTTATATTCCTTGAAAGTTTTTGTGATGGAGACAAATAAAAGGGCTGTCAACACAGCATCTGCTAATTGTGTTAAACAGAGAGTAGACCTCTTTTTGAGGTTCAAAGTGGTGTATGTACAATATTTTAATAGACAATCTTTTATATTGGATCAGTGCATTTTACAGGTGGAAAAAGAAGAGTAGTAGACACACCTAAAGGTCAATTTTGTTGGAAAGTGCTGCTGTACTTGTGTGTCAATTTTAGGGGCTAATTATATATTATCCCCTGTAATTAACCATCCTTAGCATCCCGGTCCCTATACTTTCAGAAGTGACATTGGGATCTCTATACTTATGAAAGTGAAATATTTAACCTCGTTTCTCCTTATGTCATCGACTCTGTTGATGAAAAATCGTAGGGTTTACTACTGAGCACATACTGACTCTGTCTCATTTTGATTTACCACTAAACACGTGCAGTATTTTCGTCAGTGGAGTCGTCGGCGTGAGTATAAACAAGGTTAAATGTTTTATTTTCGTAAGTATAGGGATCTCAATATAATTTTTGATAGTGTAGGGATTGATATTGATAAAGATAGCTAATTATAAGGGGTAATATGTAATTAGCCTAATTTTAGGCCAAGTGATATAATAAATATATGTGGAAGAATCATCTAAATCACACTCAATTCGTTATTTAAAAAAGAAAAAAAAGTTGGAATACAACTTTAAAAGAAAGAAATTGGTAATATAACCTATGTGAAGGTTCATATATATTAATTTATTAGGTTTTTGTGGCTGAGAATGGGACTAAAAAAACATCTGTATGTTAATGCTGGGCAATGGAATTGCGAGGTAGCATCTTTGGAAGAAGGTTAAAAGGGAAAGAATTTTTTTCCCTTTATATCTGACCCTAGATTCATGTATCAAAATTCTTCTGAAAACTCATCCTATGCATCTGTCTCACACCTGACTTGTGGGGTTCACAGATAAAATTCATGAGAGAACCACATCATAAGAGAAAGATTCAAATGGAGGTTTGAGACACCTCATTAAATGATAAAGTTTTCGACAGAGCTTTGGGATACATCATTTTCCTTTATATAGTGCTAGGAAATGACAGTTCTTGTCCTTCTGCACTGCCTTTTGTCTTTCTGATTTACTATTTAATAATGCTTATAAACAAGTATCCTTGATCTTTACATTGCTGATTCCTGTGAGTCCTTCTGTTTTATTTCTTTGGCATTTTTGGCAGGATATGGGCATCAAGGATCCTGAATTTGTTGACTTGGTTAATCAAATTGAAGAAATTGAGCAGAAAATATTTGCTCATCCGCTGCATAAGGTATTATTTTACTTCCTTCTGTTTCAACATTTTGTCTCAGTTTTGTGGGATTTATCTGAATGTGAATTCATGTTCTGTTATTTGGTTACAGTCTGGTCAAAGTGAGCAGCAGTTCAAGTGGTACCAAAGAAAAGCTGAGGTGAATCATGAAATCCAGCACATTAAGTCAAAAATGCGTGACTCGCAAGTAAGAAATTCATGGGCTGATGTACACTTTGTAATGTAATCTTTTCTCAGGGTGATCTTATGTCCATGTTTGGGTGCATTTATATTGCTTGAGCACAATCATGGTTTTTCTCATGTCACATCCAATGAGATGATAAAATTTACTTGGTTAGTCTTAGCCTTATTTTTCTTTAGGCAAGTATTAAGTTGGCCAGGAGAGAAGAGACAGGTGGTAGAGTTTAGGGCTTACACTGATGTGCTACATTTGTGGTATTTTGATAATTAAAAAGAATTAGAGTTTTAATTTAAGAAGCTGAGGGAGAAGCACAGGTATGTTTGGCAGAAAACATTTGAGCAAGGTAAATATGGATGTCAAGTAGAAGACTGTGATTGCAAAAATGATCTAGTAGGCCAGTCTTATGAATTATCTGAAAAAGCAAAAGAAAAGTAAGTCGATATTGACCAAATGCCCAGGTTTGGAAGCCTTGCACTTTCTTAGTTTCTTTGTGGAGTTATACATGAGAAACAAATATCTTGCTCAAAGATTTTCCATAGAAGGGTAAATCAGGAATCCAAATACTCCTGTATGGAGCACATTAAATAATTTTACGTTCACAATCCTAATAAACTGAAAGCATCCTACTATAATAGTCTCTTTAGAAGCAAACCATTACCTAAAATAGAACACAATACCCTACTAAACAAAGTCTCAAGAAATGAGAGGGAACCAGTCCTATTTGATTTCAGGATATAATTCCAGTAAGAAATCACTTTTACCTTGTGGCTTAGTCTGTAACTCTTTTAAATTAAACTCGAAAATGTAGTTAGTCATCAGAAGACTTGTTTGGCAGCTGATGAGGAATGCCAAATGTCCCACATTTTTCTTATGTGTTCTCTAATCAAGTGTCAAAAATCTCAACAGCAGCAAAATTTAACCCTGTTCTAATTGCAGCTGGGTGTCTGTCCAAACTTCAACAAACCTTATTATCCACAATTGTCAAAGTCTTGAATCTTGTGCTGTGATCTCGTTGAACACTTCATGCAATTATAGTGACTTTGCTCTCTTGTTGTAGCAGCAATTTTTTCTTCTGAACAAGGTCTTTGTAGGATCAAGTGACCTTTCTAATAATTAGTGTATGTTATAGTAATGAGATTATTGGCCAAAGTATATATCTAAGATTCTTTTTTTTTAACATTGATATTAGTTGCAAAAATTTCGTGATGAGCTGAAAAATCGTTCTCGAGTTCTGAAGATGCTTGGTCATATTGATGCTGATGGTGTCCTCCAATTAAAAGGGCGTGCTGCCTGTTTGATAGACACTGGGGATGAACTTCTGGTCACTGAGTTGATGTTTAATGGTGCGCCTTCGGTTAGTAAGTTTGGTTACTCTTTCATTGAAACTGTCTTACCCTAAGGAGTGTTTGAATAGGTACATTTAATGATCTTGATCACCACCAAGTAGCTGCCCTCGCTAGTTGTTTCATTCCGTGCTGAATCAGCTGCCCTCGCTAGTTGTTTCATTCCGTGTGATAAATCCAATGAACAAATACATTTAAGGAATGAACTGACAAAGCCTCTACAGCAACTTCAGGATAGTGCTCGAAGAATTGCACAGGTTTGTGAACCTTTTGCTTTCCCATCTATATAAATAGAAAACTAGATGTTTTGCATTAATGAAATGCATGATGCAATTGCAGATACAACGTGAGTGCAAATTGGACATAAATGTGGAGGAGTATGTGGAATCAACTTCTCGGCCATATTTGATGGATGTAATATATTGTTGGTCAAAGGTTAGCGCTTGTCTTTTTTTAATGTCTGATTAAAAAAGGTACTGATTGATGACATTACTTTTCTCATTTCTTATTAATGTCAGTTTTCTTTTTCCATCTTTTGTCTGATCAAATATGTGTTTAGTGTACTATGGTCTCTTGTTCAATCTAGCTTTGGTTTGCATGAATAATGATATATATCAAATTGTCATCTTGAAGAAAGATTGTTCAAAGGATAGGAAGCTTTTTGCAGAAAGGCACATGTTAACCGTATCTTGCTTTTCCTTGATAGATTGTTGCTTATTTGCTCGAGTATAACGAGTTCAATAGCTTTCTGTTCATAGTTTGTTTTCCATGCAGGGTGCATCGTTTGCTGAGGTAATTGAGATGACTGATATTTTTGAAGGGAGCATAATACGGCTTGCCAGACGATTGGATGAATTTTTGAATCAGGTAAAATTGGATGCATCTACATTTTCTTTTGGTTTATGATGCTTCTTGTAATGTTTTTGTTATTTTTCTCCTTCCTTCTTCTTGAGGCATGGGATTTTTCTTTGGTCTTCTTATGAGGCTAAGTGAGATGTAAGATGTTCTTTTTTTTTTTTTTGGCCCTGTATTGAGACTAGAGGGAGTTTTAAATGAGGCCTGCAATATCAAACATTGCACTTAGCGACGGACCAAGTGGAACACTAATTATTAAATGAGGAAAGACGTGGCCTACATCTTGCAATGGCGTGATTTCTTTTGCAAGATGTCTCACAACGGTATGGAGTATGGACCAAGTTTTGACCAAATCTTGGGTGGTTGTTTAAGCAAATGCATGAGGACTATTGTGGCTTAGCTGTCATCTGAGAATTAGCATATAGAATAGATTTATCTTACGCAAGCTATAGCTGGTTAAGGCCTTGTGATGTCAAAAGGAGTTGAATGGGCAATGATAACTGGCGTGGACGTCAGCATATGCCTGTACATGTTTATCTAAGCTTTTCAATCTCAACATAGAGATGCTTTTAGACAGTTTCACAACATGACACATACGAGGATATATAAGTTTAACCTTGTGATGGTAAATCCTTTAAACATGTCAACCTTTTAATCTTAATTTTAAGAAACTAAATTGATGCAGGTACCTTGCTAACTATTTCAAATTTGATGCCCTAAGATTAAATTTAGATTTTTCATATAATAAATCATAAGTAACTGTGTTTTGTAAATTCTTTGGAAATGCTGATGAGCTGCACCTCTTGGTCGTACATATCAATGAAATACATGACTGGTAACAAGAGGAGTTAGTTCAACTGAGGGTGAACTTGTTCGTTGCAGCATCATCTCGTTCTGTTCTTTGAGTAGAACGATGAAGCTGCTGCAGGTTCGAAGTGCCGTGTGTCTGAATTCCTTATAATATAGCGACCTGTATTGTCTTAAGTTGATTCCTCTGGTGCATTATTTTGGCCAGAGAATTGCTGCTACCCGATTATGCTAGCTAGCTAATTTCCTGCACTTATAACATGGTCGTTCCAGTTGCGTGCTGCTGCTCATGCTGTTGGAGAGGTTGATCTAGAAAAGAAGTTTGAAGCGGGAAGTGAGAGCCTTCGACGAGGTATAATGTTCGCCAACTCCCTGTACTTGTGAGAATTGGAATCTGTATCATGGAAGGGGCGTGTCTACCATCAATTAAATAGTTGTAGTCTACTTTCCAACCGTATAGCCCGCCTGGCCTCCTCCCCCCCTTATTTGTTTTTGTACACCGTCCAAATGGAGATTTGACAAACATGATTTTTTTTTTTTTTTTTTTTGGGGTGGGGGGTTTGGGTTTATAAACTAATTTCTGACATATACCTTTGAATCTAATCTTTTCTATCCAAAGCCACTTGTATGCGACTGACTTCCTCTTCCATTTTGTCATATTCAACTGAAAACGTACTGTGGCATTTTATTTCTTTAGGGAGAACAAATTAATTAAAATATTTATTTAGGGAAAAAAATCTTGACCGAACGAACATTACAAAAGATTTGGCATGTCAGACATTCCACCAAATTCAACCAAATCGAACGAGCATAACCAAAACCGGAACGAAACAGATTAAATCCCGTCATCCTTTGCATAATGAGAATTGTTTAAGAATGTTTACATTCTAATGAAATAAAGCAATGTCGTCTGATGGGAGTTGGCGATTGATTGAAAGAGAAGAGAGAGGTCCTCGGTTTGCTCCTCAGATCACAGCCATTTCATCTCGAATCCACGACCGCGGTCTCTTTCAGGGGCGAGAGGTACACGAGAGGGAGCGGGGATACCGGCGGAGGCAGCTGCCTTCTCTTGCAGCAGAACAAGCACTTTCCTCACGCTCCATCTGCCAACTCGATCACCATGTCATCTTCGGTGGCCTGCATTACAATCTCCCCCTCACCATCAGCAACCATATCACTAATTTCTATCTGCATGGGGCGTGGTGTCTACATACCTATTCGACAATGCCTTCTCCAGTCGGAATAGGGTAGTCTCTGTTGTTGCCACAAGACCAAAGGACCACGTGTCAGTAGCAATCTGCCTGCAGTCTCTAACAAGACCAGGTTAATATTGGAGAAAAAGAAGATTGAGATTGCATTAGGCATTAGCACATCCTCGGGTCTCTCACCTAGCCATATCCTGGAGAGGAGCTGGACCTAGATAGTAGCTGTTGGCTTCTTTGTCAGCAGTAGATACGAAACTGCAGCGCAATCAGTAGGAAAAAGATCAAAAGACTGGACCTCACAGTAGGTTTCAAAGAAGAATACGACGGTGAGTCGCTTACACAAGTACTCCTGTAACCGTTGGCTGATGAGGACCCCCCTCCTGAATCATACATGTGGTGACACCAAGCCAGTTGAGGCAAACGACAGGGATGAAGAAGAGATGGGGAATGAGACAAGATATCTCATGCCCCTCTCCCTACAAGTAGCTGCTAAAGGCTACATTCTAATGAAAATAAGCAATTAGTCGTCTGATGGGAGTTGGCGATTGATTGAAGAGAGAAGAGAGAGGTCCTCGGTTTTGCTCCTCAGATCACAGCCATTTCATCTCGAATCCACGACCGCGGTCTCTTTCCAGGGGCGAGAGGTACACGAGAGGGAGCGGGGATACCGGCGGAGCAGCTGCCTTCTCTTGCAGCAGAACAAGCACTTTCCTCACCTCATCTGCCAACTCGCTCACATGTCATCTTCGTGGCCTGCATTACAATCTCCCCCTCACCATCAGCAACCATATCACTAATTTCTATCTGCATGGGGCGTGTGTCTACATACCTATGTCGAACAATGCCTTCTCCAGTCGGAATAGGTAGTCTCTGTTGTTGCCACAAGGACCACGTGCAGTAGCAATCTGCCTGCAGTCTCTAACAAGACCAGGTTAATATTGGAGAAAAAGAAGATTGAGATTGCATTAGGCATTAGCACATCCTCGGTCTCTCACCTAGCCATATCCTGGAGAGGAGCTGGACCTAGATAGTAGCTGTTGGCTTCTTTGTCAGCAGTAGATACGAAACTGCAGCGCAATCAGTAGGAAAAGATCAAAAGACTGGACCTCACAGTAGGTTTCAAAGACGACGGTGAGTCGCTTACACAAGTACTCCTGTAACCGTTGGCTGATGAGGACCCCCCTCCTGAATCATACATGTGGTGACACAAAGCCAGTTGAGGCAAACGACAGGGATGAAGAAGAGATGGGAATGAGCCAAGACAGACAGACAGACAGACAAAACCAAGAGACCTTCACCTTGAAAAAGTCCACCGATGCTTTAGTGTCGTACTCGCATTCTCTTCTCTCCAAATACTGAAATGAAATGTGCAACAAGATGCTCACGCAGCTCAGTTACAGAGTATTGAACCTTCAGTATGCTAGCACCAGAATTCTAATCTAACCTTCATTGCTTCTCTTTCCTTTTCTGCGCCTCCTTTAACGCAATATGCAGCGCCCCACTGTTAAAATCCAATGTCTTGTTGGAAATGAGAAGACAGAGAAGTAAAGCAGGAAGGATTATGCCGATTATGCGCGGAGGAGTTTGAAAGCGAGGCTTAGTACATGTCAAATAAAGATTGCCTACGACAGACTGCGACGCAAGATTAAGGTCTTGAACAGAGACAAGTCTCATTTCTTTCTACACATTTAGCATCAAAGATGCACAAGTAATCATCTGAAACTATTCTTTTCTTTTCAGTTTCATTTATATCCTCTGTTTGTTGAAAGAAACAATGCTTGTCTAATAATTTCTGTGTTTGTAATAACAAAAATCGTTTGAGAGAAGGCATATGATGGACTTACGCAGATTGCTCCTTTCTTGGCCTCCAATGTGCAAGTTCTAGCTGGATTTTCCGGTGTTCCTCTATGATCTATGCAAGCTGCAGCAAACGAATCAATTCTCTTAGTCTTCCACAGATTCTAATCTGGTTATTCCATTCAAAAGAAGAAGCTTACCAAGATCAAACACACGCCTATAGTCCTTGATGAAGCCTATAATTTTCTCATCAAAGTCAAATCCAGGGTTCCAGATCAATGACCCATATCCAAATACCCAGAGCACCATCTTCTCTTACCTACGAAGAGAAACGACAGCCATTAATACCACTATCCATAAGAAAAATTGAGGAGGATATATCTGCATAAATTATACTGTGACCATAATACATACAGAAAAATTAGAAATCTATGAAGTAGTTGCTCCATATTGATAATTTACAGTTGACAAGATGAAGAAAAAAAAAAGGGGAGACCAAGTACAGAAGCGATACGATCGATGATGCAACTGTACCCACCATAGGCATCAAATCGCAACTGATTACGAACAAGGAAGCAATGGAAATATATTTCCAAATTAGCTACATAATTCACGTCGGGAAAAAAAAATCAAGATACATTTGGGTCATAAAACAAGCAAGGCAGCAGATCAAGAAACTCATCTAAGAAATAAATGTTAAAGATGAAACTAAAGCCAAGAGTGAAATTGGTCTTCTTCTAGTATGGAATTTGATTAAGAGTAGGAATATTGGATGGTCTCCGCCATGGAAGACAAAACCTTGTCCGATGGCAGTAGACGGACAGGGGAGAAGATTGAATAGAAGATCTAGATTTAGTTCTTCTGCCTCTTCTACACTCATCTCGCTCTATCTATCCATCTATCTATCTATCTATCTATCTATCTATCTTTACCACCGAAAAGAAAGATAGAAATCGAAACTTTCCTGGAAAAGAAAATGGCGAAAAGCTTCTTGGAACATCAAGAATCGATTCGGAAAGAGAAAATGACCCAAGATTGGTGCAGCTTCTCACCACAGACGGTATCCCGACGCGTGCTGAAACCCCACGGAGAGGAACAGGGGCGCCTCAGGAGGGCTCGTAGGATGAGGATTGGAGGCGAGGCGAGGTTTCGAGAGCCTACGGGTTCTGGCGGATTGAAACCCTAGATTTTGCTCTCCAAGTGGGTTCTTGGCTTTCCCTCTCTCTCTCTCTCTCTCTCCTCCCCCTTCTTCGTTCTCGCCGTTTCTTTGGGTTCGAAGGAGGAGGACGGTGAGTTGGTATTTATAAGAGGATGGCCACAAACGAAGGGGGATGGAAATCATGTGACATGATAAGACATCCATCCCATGCTTAACTTACCGGAATCGCTCTCGCTGGCCGCTCAAATGACCAAAATGGCCTCATTGCGACTCACGTTTTATCAGATCCGTTACAGAGCAAGTAACGACCCGTCATATCCATGTAATGAACAACCAACGGATGAGTTGAACGGGATCGGAAATTGTTTGTGATAGGAAACAAACAATGTGGTCCCGTGGGATCAATTTAGGAGTTCATAAACGGCGGCGAGATCAGCGTCCACGTGACGCGAAGAAGCGTTCAGTCTGCAAAAGATAAACCGGCGCAGGAGTCACGTGCGGCGCAAGACGACGACTGTCCGTAGCAGTGAACCGGACGCTGATTTTTTCGTGCTTGACGACCGCCACGAAAATTGAAGACTGTCCGAATCGGGTGAGGACGCGTCTACGTTCGTTGAACACGACAAAGTGTTCGATTCGTCCTGGGCCCGAGGATGTAGGTAAGTCTCGGTTTCGGTTTCGATGACACTTCCCGCTTTGGCGACCGCATGCCCGTTGTCTATGTACTGGGACGAGTTCCCGGGCAGGTTCGACGAATCTCCCCCGGGTGAGCGGGGCCCTTCGGATGAGCGAAACGCATGCATGCACATGGTCACTTGAAATGACATACTCGCCCCTTTCAATTTTCACTCGAGATTTACGAATCACGAGGCAGGCGCGAATCACGATGGAACAGGATCACGTAGCCTCGAGACTTTGGGTATAGGGTTTGTAAGTCCAAAGAAAACTTATTTTGTCCATATATATACATATATATATATATATGTACATATATATATATGTACATATATATATACATATATATATTTATATATATGTATGTATGTATGTATATATATATATATATATATATATATATATATATATATATATATATATATATATATATATATGTATGTATGTATATATGTGTATATATATATGTATATGCATATGTATATACATATACATATACATACATACATACATATATATGCATATACACACATATATACTCAAAAATTAATAATTTATCTTTTTCTCACAAAGCATCCCCTACTTTGAAAATTACATTGACAGCATGTCTACTTTTAAAAAAAAAATAATGTTAATTTTTTAAAGTTATTTGTGTTCACATACGATTAAATCAGATTAAAAAACTAGTTTAACTAGAATCAATTTGTTATCTGTATATCTCTATTTTACATTTATTAATTGATGTGACCTATATGTATATTCCATCGTTGTTGTCGCAATATACTCAATAGTCTTAAAGTATTGTTGATTTCAAGCATCATTATGTTTAAATTATAGTTTTGTTACACTTACGAATGTTGATTTATATCGTTGATGGCACTGAGTCTATTGAGCTTCTATCATTTTTTTCATATTTGAGCTTCCAAAGAGGCCCACAATCAATATATGTAGAAAATTTGGTCTAAAGAAAAATTTTCCCAATAGGTGATGCACTATTATTGAGAAAATTTTAAATATAGTACATCCCATAGATACATTATTTAAAATGATCTCAAATTCTTAGAAAACTTTACATGTGACACTTATGGATATGTGTCATTGGTTTTCCAATTGAGAGATTTTTTTTGAAACTTTTATAGATTTTTGAGCATTTGAAAAAGGTATCAATTTTTTATTTTCTCCTTTTTTTTAATTTATAAAAAATATAATGAGTCCATGCAATATTTTTTCGCAATTGAGCTTCTAAATAGGTCAACAATAGTGCAACGCATAGATAGTGCATCGCATAGATGCACTATTCAAAAGAATTTCCTATTATTAAGAAAAAATCAAAAATAGTGCATCACATAGATGCAGTATTCAAAATGATCTTAAATTTTTATCAAAGCATTCAATATGATACTTATGGACATATGTCACTCGTTTTTCATTTCAGAGATTTTTTTTGATATTTTTAGAATTTTTTTAACGTTCAAACAGTGTGTTATTTTTTATTTCTGAAAAATTATAAAGCATATATTCAATATTTTTTAACAATTGAGCTTCTAAATAGGTCAACAATATATGTAGTATTAATGAGAAAAATTCAAAAATAGTGCTTCAAATAGATGCATGGTTCAAAATGATCTCAAGTTTTTAGGAAAGCATTGAATAGGACACTCATGGAATATGTCATTTATTTTTTATTTTAAAGATATTTTGCTATTTTTATGGATTTTTAACATTTAAACAATGTGTCAGTTTTATATTTTCTAACAAATTATATTTTTTATATTTCTAACAAATTATAATGCATCTATGCAATGTTTTACTATATTTGATCTTCTAAATAGGTGGACAATATATGTAGAAAATTTAGTTTAAAAAAATTCCTAATAGGTGATGTATTATTTTTTAGGAAAAATTTGAAAATAATGCATCGCATAAATGCACTATTCAAAATGATTGAAATGTTTAGGAAAGCATTGAATAGGACACTAATGAACATATGTCACTTATTTTCTTTTTAGATTTTTTTAAATAATTTTATGAATTTTTGAACGTCTAAACAGTATGTCATTTTTCTATTTTTCTCTTTTTTTGTATTTCTAGCAAATTATAATACATCCATGTAACATTTTTTCACATTTGAGTTTCTAAATAAGTCAACAATATATGTAGAAATTTTGATCTAGAAAATAATTTTCTAAAAGGAGATTGGCTATTTTTGAGGAAAACTAAAAAAATAGTGTGTCAGTTTTATGCATTTTTTATTTTTGTCTTTTTATATTTTTAATAAATTATAATGCATCCATATAATTTTTTATATTTGATCTTTTAAATAGATCAAACAATATATGTAAAAAAATTAGTCTAGAAAAAAAAATTCTAATAGGTGATGCACTATTTTTGAGAGAAAATAAAAAATAGTACATCGCGCATTGATTAATTAACCAATTATTAAGTTACTTTAAAAATTATGAAATATTATAAATATTCTATCATTGATTAATTAGCCAATTAACAATTTTTACATGTTCCTCTAGAATGATAATTTAGTATTTGTTATGAAGTACATGGAGCATTTGCTATTTGGATTTTCTATATCATTCCTCTAGAGGGAAATGAAGAGGCTTCCATTGTAAATTGAAGGATCAATTTTGAATGACAAATATTTTTGTAAATAACTCACTTCTTAGTTTTCATAAGAGTTATATGTATCTGATCAAAATTTTAGAGAGAATGTGATTCTCCAAAAAATTTTGATATCTTAAAATTATACAAATGATTAAATTTTGGCCATGTAAAGAGCATTCATTGAATATATACATCTATCTTATTGTGTAAACTGTGCACCATTTTTTTGATATTTTAATGAATTATTCAGCTTGTGAATTGTGCACCATTTTTTATTAGTGGATAATATTATTTAATTTTCATAGAAATATCAAGGATCCATGCCATGTCTTTTGATATTTGAGTTCCTAAATTGGCCCAAAATACCTAGTAAAAATTTGGGTTAGAGAAAATATTTCATGCAATGTATTATTTTTGCCCAAAATCTAAAAAAAGTGTATCATACTAAAAAAATTGATCCAATAGACCTAAAAATTTTAGAAAAGGCTTCAATTGTGAGCCAAATAGACATATGTCACTGCTTTTTCATTTTAGAATTTTTTTTGATATTTTTGTTAATTATTCAACTTGTGAACTGTGTTATTTCTATTTTTGGTCAAATTTTTTTTCATTTCCATAGAAATATTATGGATCCATATAATATTTTTTTTCATTTGAGCTTTTAAATTAGTCCAAAATATATATGAAAAATTTATATTAGAGAAAATATTTCCAAATATACAATATATTATTTTTGCCCAAAATCTAAAAAGAGTGTATCGCATAGAAGGACTGGTCCAATGGACCCAAAAATTTTAGAAAAGGCTTTAATTAGACCCAAATGGATATTTTCTATTGGTTTGCTATTTTAGAAAATTTTTTGATATTTTTATGAATTATTCAGCTTATGAACCATATGTTATTTTTTATTTTTGGCCAACTTTTTCCCATTTTCGTAGAAATATCATAGATCCATGCTATATATTTTAACATTTGAGCTTCTAAATTAGTCCAAAATATCTGATAAAAATTTGAGCTATAGAAAATATTTCATAATATATAAGATGCATTGTTCTTGCATAAAATCCAAAGAGATAATGCATTGCATTGAATGACTATGTAAATGATCTAAATTTTTTAGAAAATGTTTGAATTGGACTCTGACGAATATACGCCATTGGTTTTATATTTTAGAAAATTCTTTTGATATTTTTATGAATTATTTTAATTATGAATTGTATCATTTTTTATTTTTGATCAAAATTTTCATGTTTGCACAAGAATATCATAGATGTAATATCTTTTAACATTTGAGCTTGTCCAAAATATTTGATAAAAATTTGAGCTAGAGAACTCAAACCTCAAAAGTCAATCTCAAATTTATTAGGTTTTTTTTCAATATGTAAATTGAGTAGCTGATTTTGGTAGAGCGAAGAAAGAGTTTGCTATTGGCAATCCCACTCATGTTAGTCATAACCATTCTACCGTATGATGTCACGCGACACCACAATTCATTTCATCATGTCATTCACATTTAACGATTGACACCGAAGAGGAAAACATTGCTCGTCGCCCATACCTTATCACTCAAAGGAGAAGAAGAAAAAAAAAAATCTTTACATTCATTCGTAAAGAGGTATTTTTAAAAACATTAAAAAAATTAAAATGAGGTTATAAATAATAAAAATCTCCTTGGAGAAATAGTTGTTTTGATAAGAGGAATTTGTTCCTGAATTAAAGGATCTAATATTCACTGACGGTATACGTTTGAATTGGTATAGAGTTTCTTGTCCTTGTAAAAGAGAAAAAAGAAATAGAAAGAAAAGGCCTTTCTACATCATTTACAGTACATTCATGCATCAATTTCAACTTTAACTACTAACCGAACCACTACAGTATGTACTTTATTGCTTAGACCAATTGATCTCAAGTCTCGACAATTCGTACGACTTCGTCTCTCATGGTGAGATCGGATGGAAGGCGATGGTGGAGTGGTTCACGATCTGTAAGCTGAACTGGCCTCCCTTCTCTGTCACGTCGATCTCGTCCACCCCCGGCGGCGGCACCATCTCGAAGTCCTTGACCAGCTTCCCGACGATGAGCGAGAGCAGCGGCAGCGCCACTATGATCCCGGGGCAGCTTCGCCGGCCGACGCCGAAGGGGAGGAACCTGAAGTCCACCTTGCCGCCCACCAGTGCTTCCACCTCCTTCTCCTCGTCCAAGAACCTCTCCGGCCGGAACTCCTCGGGCTTGTGCCACCATTCCGGGTTGTTCCCCAGCCACCACGCGTTCACTATCACCTTGGTTCTCTTGGGGATGTCGTATCCCCCGAGCTTGGCTTCCTCGAGGTTCATGTGGGGGACGAGGAGGGGTATGGGCGAGTGCAGCCGGAGTGTCTCCTTGGCGACTGCTTGCAGGTACGGTAGTCTCTGTAGGTTGGTTTCCGTCAAGGGTTCATCTCCGAGCACATCCCACAGCTCCTTTCTGAGCCTTTGCTGGGCGTTGGGATGGTTCACCAGTTCTGCGATCGCCCACTCCATCGACCACAAGGTCGTCTCTATGGCTGTAGCATGCGCAACATTAGCCTCTCGTTAAGCCTGTCAAGTCTCGATGCAAATGATTACAGAGTCATCGTTTACCTGCGACGTTGATGTTCTCCACGATGTAGATCACGTTGTCCGAGGTGATTTCTCCGTTCATCTCGGCCTCCAGTATGTAGTCCATGGCGCACCTCAGCCTTTTCCCGTCTCTTGCGGCCATCAGTTTTCTGTAGGCGGATGAGAACCGCGGGAATCAGACATTGGTGTGCGGTGGTGGTCCAAGAAAATGATGTGTAGCTATGTCTACCTTCGTTTCTCTACGTAGTTGTCGTTGTAGAAGGCCAGCCTTCGTCTCTGTAAGTCCCTGCACTTGTTCAAGTAGCCTCTCAGGAAGGGCCGCAGGATGGGGATGAAGTCGCCGTAGTTGTACTCGAAGCTCTGAGCCAAGCGGCTCCTCTCGGAGTTGAACCACGTCGCCTGCTGGAACAGTGGGTCGGACATCGACTCGAACCGGGCGTCGAACATCATCCGATACATGACGTTGTAGAGCAACAGCTGCAGACGGCGGCGGACGACCACCCCCTCCGTTTGTGCCACTCGGTCCCCCCGGAGGTCGCGCACCACCATGTCCATCTCCTCCTCCCACATCTCCCGGTACTGCTGCACCACCTTGTTGGTGAAGAAGGGGAGCGTCATGACCCGACGCATCTTGCGCCAGTGGTCGCCGTACTCCGTGAACACCATGTCCTTGCCGTTGTCGGTGAAGATGTCCCACACCACGTTGCGCGGCCGGGAGCCGAACTCGACCCCCTGAGTGTGGAGCACCTCGGCGGCTAGCTTCGGGTCGGACACCACCACCAGGTTGCGCACGCCCAGCCGCAGCAGGAATACATTGCCGTACTTCTTGGTCAGGTCCACTAGGTTCCGGTGGTTGAGGTCGTTGCCGACCTGGAGCCAGTTGCCGAAGATGGGGAAAGAGACGGGGCCAGGAGGGGTGTTAGAGCCGGGCACAGAGAACAACACCAACGGCAGCAGGAGGAGGAGAAGAGGAAGGGAGAGGAAGAAGGGCGACAGGTCCGGGAAGAAGGACTTGGCTGCATAAGCAGAGGCGACTGCCACAAGGGTGACGATGGCCAACTTCGCCATGACGATGCCTGTTGTCTTCCTCATTGTGGTACCAATGCTTTTATATAAGCGTTTTGGTGAATGAACAAAAAATATAGTTAGGAGAATGATTAGAGGGGAATTCCCGAAAACCCCTCATCTTAGACTTTTTCAAAGATTAATCTCTATTTATCATAATCTCTGAAACATCTCACGACAAGACAATCAGAGAATCGATCCTATCCTTCAGTTAAGATGTTCTAATTATCTTTGTCAGATTATGAGATAAATAAGGTGTAAATTTTAGGAAATATGAAATAGAGATTTCATCCTTAAAATGTTCAGCAAGTGAGGGTTTTCTCGATAATTCACCTAATGATCATCATTAATTGAATCTTACTGAATACACATAGGTACATGCACTCGATCTAAATAATATGCTTCCATTGTTCACAGCATATAAAATGTATTTACAACATGCCAAATCTTCATCATGTAATCCTTCCTAATCTGACATTTATCTTTATCGACCTAAAGAGATCATTCTTTCAATTTGCCAAATTGTGATGAATATAACATCCATTTTCACTGCTCCTCTCAAGTTGGTGCACTGTCCGGTTTCTGAATACAGACGCAGCTTCCTGTGGTTGCCATCATAATTGTGGTGCCAAAGTTCGTACTGAACGACAAGTTCTTTGAACTTGTGGTAAAGACTGAACAGTACTAGACGTTGTGAACTAAGTAAGTATCCACCATTATCTCGTGTTAATGATCGGGTTTGTGATGCACCGATCAACCCTACTCGATCCTTAATCGACATGAATGATAGTTGAATCAATCCAATTAATTAGAATCGAACTCATGTAGAACCTAATTCAACCGATCTCAAATCATCTTAAATTGATCTAATGAAAGATTATAATTGTCCGACATATAAATGAGGTTTAAAGCTAACAGAGAGCTTCACTTTCAAATTCATCTTAAGTTGAAGTGTCATAAGGTTAGGGGATTCCGGCGAGATCCTACAAAAATATGGTGGGGACGTACTTTATCAAGCCTATGCTGTTTAAATTAGTAATAATTTGAAGATCATCCAAGTAATTATATTCAATCAAGTAAGAATACATTTGGAAAGTCCTTTTATAGTGTGAAAAATAACCATTGATGTTATGGTAATTATTAGGAATATTTAGCCGTGAAATTATATGTCAAACCCAGATAGTATAAAGCAACATTTTGTCAAGTCTACTATCTTATTAGAACTATATGATCGACTCGATAAGGCTAAGTTGATGTCCTCATCGGCACCATACTATGACTCGATAAAAATGACATGTCAGCAAGTGAAAATAATATGTTACCCAAATAAGAATAATATATCAATAACGTATCATATCTCCCTTTCTAGGTCAAATAAGCTTGAATCAATCAAGATCCATCAAGGATCGCCTTGACTTGATCCAAAGAAGCTGGTTTGGTTGACTTCCAAAGCTCAGACCGGGCCAAAGGGAGTATTACATGGGGCGCATTGTAACAGGGGTTAACAGGCTCGGGTCAAACTCAACACCAATACCAGGTCAGCCATTGACCAAGTCACAAGACCACCTTGACTCATGTGCGCTGCACGTTCCTCGTAGTGTGAAGGGCTGGCTGCAAGTTGTCTGACCAGGCTCGGCTCACGTGGAAGGCGCTCGACCGCTGGCCCACTGGGCCGATGTTCCAAGCACGTGCTTGTTGGCAGACCTGAGGCCTGGGCTACTATTGGGCCTCTCTTTGGACAGCAAGCCAGGTTTTGTGGGCTCGCATTAACTTGCGAAGGGCCGCACCTATTGTATTTGAGCCTAGCCGAGGGCTCCTCGCACGTGGGAGTCACTAGGCCATTGAGGCAAGCCGGCGGTTCTACGTCACGCCAGGCTGAGTTGCAGGAATAGATCGGGTCGCACCGACTAATTATTGTTAGTTATGTTTAGTATTACCAGCCTTATACTCAAAAAAAAAAAAATTGATATCTTTATATTTATAAAAATAAAATATTTAATCTTATTTCTCGATTCTACTAAAGGAATATATCACATACACAAATGATACTAAAAAAGAAATAAAAAATATTTTTGATTCTTCACCTATATTAATTTTATAGAATGATAATGTCTGTGAAAACTTTGTTATTCTCCCTCTAGCTTCGTCATTCTTTTCCACTTTATTATCCTCTCGGATAGCCTATGTAATAATAGTGTCAATGATGATCCTCATCTTTCAAACCGTCTTATTTCTCTTGCTTCGTTATCCTTCAAGACGATTTACTCAATGGTGGCACGACTTACTCAATGGTGGCACTGATGACGATCCTCATATTCTGCATTTGTCTCATTTCCCCTGCTTTGCTATCCTCCCCTCCGATTTCACTATCCTTTTGGACAGCCTACTCAATCGCGATATTGGTAACGATCTTCATCTCCTGCATCATCCCATTTCTTCTGTTTTGCTATCCTACCTAACGTCTCTGATTTCGCACGATAGGTAAGAATTGAAATTACCTTTTTTATCCTTTTTTTAGTATCATTTATGTACGTGACAGCATATGTGGTATCTTCTATTAGTAGAGTCGACGATGTAAGAAGAAATAAGATTAAATATTTTACTTCTGTAAATATAAAAAATACTTATATAATTTTTTTAAGTGTAAGAACCGAGATATTAAACATAGCTCTACGACGGATAATATATAATTTCCTCACTCCACACCACGGCCAGCTAGGCTCTATGCCGGTCATCAGTTGGCTAGATCTGACCAAGTCCGGTCTGATTTAGGCTAGCCCAATCTAGTTTGAATCGAATCGGATTAATTCAGAGTTTTAAAAAAAGAAACTTTAAAATATTATGATAACATAGATTAATAATACTATTTCTGGTTATGGGAAGAAAAGCGATTTTAACTACATCTGCAGCACATTTATGCATCAAATTCACTTCAACTGGTAGCTCGGCAAATCCAATTACAAAGCAAGAGTTTACAGAAAGAAACACACAAACACAAGAATAGAATCCTCACTACAGTGTGTAATTACTAATAAACACCGTTTGATCTCATCATTTCATACGACTTCTTCATCTCCCTCTCATGGTGCGATCGGATGGAAGGCGATGGTGGAGTGGTTGGCGATCTGTAAGCTGAACTGGCCTCCCTTCTCTGTCACGTCGATCTTGTCCACACCAGGCGGCGGCACCATCTCGAAGTCCTTGACCAGCTTCCCGACGATGAGCGAGAGCAGGGGCAACGCCAGTATGATCCCGGGGCAGCTTCGCCGGCCGACGCCGAAGGGGAGGAACCTGAAGTCCACCTTGCCGCCCACCAGTGCTTCCACCTCCTTCTCCTCGTCCAAGAACCTCTCCGGCCGGAACTCCTCGGGCTTGTGCCACCATTCCGGGTTGTTCCCCAGCCACCACGCGTTTACTATCACCTTGGTTCTCTTGGGGATGTCGTATCCCCCGAGCTTGGCTTCCTCGAGGTTCATGTGGGGGACGAGGAGGGGTATGGGCGAGTGCAGCCGGAGTGTCTCCTTGGCGACTGCTTGCAGGTACGGTAGTCTCTGTAGGTTGGTTTCCGTCAAGGGTTCATCTCCGAGCACATCCCACAGCTCCTTTCTGAGCCTTTGCTGGGCGTTGGGATGGTTCACCAGTTCTGCAATCGCCCACTCCATCGACCACAACGTCGTCTCTATTGCTGTAGCATGCGCAACATTAGCCTCTCGTTAAGACTATCATGTCTCGATGCAAATGATTACAGAGTCATCGTTTACCTGCAACGTTGATGTTCTCCACGATGTAGATCACGTTGTCTGAGCTGATTTCTCCGTTCATCTCGGCCTCCAGAATATAATCCATGGCGCACCTCAGCCTCTTCCCATCTCTTGCAGCCATCAATTTTCTATAGGTGGACGAGAACCGCAGGAATTAGACCTTGGTGTGCGGTGGTGATCCAAAAAAAAAGATGTGTAGCTATGTCTACCTTCGTTTCTCCACGTAGTTGTCGTTGAAGAAGGCCAGCCTCCTACTCTGCAAGTCCCTGCACTTGTTCAAGTAGCCTTTCAGGAAGGGCCTCAGGATGGGGATGAAGTCTCCGTAGTTGTACTCGAAGCTCTGCGCCAGGCGGCTCCTCTCGGAGTTGAACCGTGTCGCCTGCTGGAACAGAGGGTCGGACATCGACTCGAACCTGGCGTCGAACATCATCCGATACATGACGTTGTAGAGCATCAGCTGCAGTCGGCGGCGGACGACGACCCCCTCCGTCTGCGCCACCCGGTCCCCCCGGAGGTCGCGCACCACCATGTCCATCTCCTCCTCCCACATCTCCCGGTACTGCTGCACCACCTTGTTGGTGAAGAAGGGCAGCGTCATGATCCGGCGCATCTTGCGCCAGTGGTCGCCGTACTCCGTGAACACCATGTCCTTGCCGTTGTCGGTGAAGATGTCCCACACCACGTTGCGCGGCCGGGAGCCGAACTCGACCCCCTGAGTGTGGAGCACCTCGGTGGCTAGCTTCGGGTCCGACACCACCACCAGGTTGCGCGCGCCCAGCCGCAGCAGGAAGACGTTGCCGTACTTCTTGGCCAGGTCCACCAGGTTCCGGTGGTTGAGGTCGTTGCCGACCTGGAGCCAATTGCCGACGATGGGGAAGGAGACGGGACCAGGAGGGGTGTCAGACCCGGACCCAGAGAACAACGCGAATGGCAGCAGGACGAGGAGAGGAAGGGAGAGGAAGAAAGGCGACAAGTCGGGGAAGAAGGACTTGGCAGCATAAGCAGAGGCAACTGCCACAAGGGTGATGACGGCTAACTTCGCCATGGCTTCCTTCCTGTGTTGCCAATGCTTGTTGAGACACGGTGAAGGGAGAAGGAGAAGAGGACGTGATTTATATAAGCGTTTAGGCGAAGAGTGGAGCAGAAGAAATCTTCGATGGTTTTGTGGGGTAATCGATGGGCAGTGGAGGTAAACAAGGTAGGAGAAGAATGGCTTTTGGAAGTCAGAGGACTCGGCTGAGTTGGTAGAGCCGATGTTGGTGGCGACTTCCCTTTAGTTTATTGATGCAAGAAGAAGATTTCTATTGTTTTGGGGAAAGTACTATGTTTCTACCTTATCGACCAATAGAAACCAAAAGTACAAGCTTTTGAACAGTAAGAGAGAGAGAGAGAGAGAGAGAGATTCTCTTGATTGGAAGAAAAACACAAAAGGATGAATTAGTAAGTATTAGCTTAGCATGTGTTCTACTCTGGACACAAGTTGCATTTCACCGAAGAGCTGATTAGGTTGACATAAAGGGATTGATTGTTTGACCCTGAGTGAGGTTTAAGACAGAGAGAGCAGTCGATCACATGGTTGGGAAGACATATATGCATGGTATGGTATGGTATGGTATGGTTCTCATGTCACCCTCGTTTCTGCTGGCGTCCATGGTTTTTCCTTGTGGTTTGGGCAGTATAATATTATGGAACTGTGTCAAGTGGGCGAGATTTTTTGTGGGTTTGGAAAATGGATGATGATGATGATGATGATGATGCGACTTTGATTGTGTGGGTGAGGCAGGAACTTTGGTTGGTGGGATTGAGATCAAGAAGATAGCGTATGGGTCATGGTCCTTATGTTCTTTTATGAATATATATATATATATATATATATATATATATATATATATATGTATGTATTAACTTAACTGGAGTTCTTACAGATCATATATATGTATGATTATATATATATATATATATATATATATATATATATATATATATATATATATATATATATATATATATATATATATATATATATATATGTATGTATTAACTTAACTGGAGTTCTTACAGATCATATCTGATCACTGACAAATGTATTAGAAGAGCCATGGGTTGAACATTTAAATCTTGGAAACTCAACAACGAGTATTAGTTCTAATTTTCAAAACAATTTTGGAGTGTTTATTCTTAAAATTGAAACAAAAAGAGAGGAAATGCGAAATAGCTTCAAGATGCGAAAATGTTACTCCAAATCTCAAAGCAGAATCAACGGAAAGAAAGAAACTATCCGACCCATGATGAGCTCATCATGAAGCCAGAATGCAGCTGCTCGTGAAGCCCACGGCCGCGTGGCTCAGAAGACGCTGCCTTCCCGTCGTCGAAGTAGACCCTCTTTCCTGCGAGGCTCCCTCCCAAGTGCCATATCACGCACGTGTAGCTCTCCGACAGCTCTTCCTCCTCCGTGGGGTCCGACCTACTCGCCTCGGCGGCGACCCTGGCCGAGCCGATGGAGATCGGCTCGGAACGGGCCGGCGGGACGCGGGAGACGGGGCCGCTCATTGCCGCCACGATCCCAAGGCCGACGGTGCCGCCGCCTTCGAAGCTCCTCGGCGACCTCGCCGTTGGTGTGCGGGCCGCCGAGTCGTCGGCGAACAGCTCGGAAAGCCCCCCGTAGAAACCGCCGCTGGCGGTTCGCTTCCGCTGGGGGAACTTCCGCAGATGGTTTCCCCCACCCCACATCAATCACTTCTAGTGCTTAAGCTTACGACTCTATAACACAACTCCATCTAATAACAATAGCAAATAAAAGAAAGAACAGGAGGAAGGCTTCACAGTGGTGTCCTTTATATTGCTATCTTATGATGGAGACTTTTGGGATTGGCGTCCGGAGAGAATAAAATCACCTGAGAAAATTGAGTCTTTTAAGTCTCGGAAAGTAGTACAAACGTTGTTACATTAATGTCATCATGCAGTATTAAATGCGATAAAGATCAGGCCTAGACACCTATTTCTTGGCTTGTAGATTCATATACATGTGGTATTAACAGGTAATCTGTCATTTGATACTTCAACTTGTACTAAATTATAGATGTCTCTATCCTTCCCTGACTACTCAATTGCAGTATCAAGTTGATTGTGTTCTGTATCACATGGAGTTGTACACAATTTAGGAACGCCTCTTTTGTGGTCTAAAAAGCTAGTGCTTATACTTTATATGAATTGTGCTGGAAGCAACAAGATAAGTAGCATAAAATAATACCTGGCAATGAGCAAGAAGATAATGAAAATTTTAGTATTACCTTTAATCTTTCTTGGTGTTTCGCCATCATCTTTGAGAGCTTTGTGGTACCGACTTCTTCCGAGTGTTCTGCTTGCTGATGAGACTGCAGCTCTGATGTAAAGAAGGGTCTCCTGTTAGAATTTAAGTCATTATTTTTTATTAGTCAAAATTAAAATGATCAAATTAAAGTAAAATTATTTGGCTAAGGGACATAATTATTATTATGAAAATTAATTATGTAGATACCATCAGTCATATTTCTAACTTAATGACGAGATAAGTTAAGAATATGAAACTCTTGAAGCATAATTGCAGATTCATCAATTATGAATATAATCATAATTATAGATTCATCAGTTATGACTATAAATAAGGTTATGGTCCCCGGTTGTAGTATCGAATGCAGTTTCTCTTCACCCGTCAAGGAGAAAGCTAAAGTTCTTAATAATACTCTGCAATTGGAAGATCAAATCATCGATTAATTCAGAGAATATTCTAATGAATTCATCAGGTACGCTTCCGTATTAATATGTTTATTAATTATTGTAGGATTTCATACATATTATAATGGATTTGACAAGTTTTATAGAAACATTCTTAATCCATTATTTTTTGGATCGATTGTTTTTAAATCAAAATTTGGTTTTGATTCTAGAAAACAATTATTTGATCCTTATTTGATATATTAAAAGAACCTAACAAGTGGTATCAGAGCCATCCTACAATGATTGATGAACATTTAGACTTGTTTTTCATGTATTTTAATGATATTTTCATCAATATTTTAAAGTGATTTGGTTCTATCATCACGGGGAAAGATGATGGTTTTATGTAATCATGCTATTTTGAAGTGATTTGGTTATATCATCGTTGTGAAAGATGATGCTTTTATGTAATCATGTTACAGCATGCCTTTTTCTTATATCACTTTAATTTTGAAATATCTTTTTCTCTTCATGTCTTTTCCTTTTCATCAGTATGTAAATTCATTTTTTGCACTACAAGACATTAATTTACCAAATTTTCTCCGGAGTTTATCTAATTAATTAAATTTATATAAATTTAATTAATTAGATATTGTTGTAATATTATGTTGATTTAATTATGTTGTTGTAATATGTAAATTTAATTAATAATTATATTGTTGTAATATTATATTGGTTTAAACATAATATTGGTTTTATAAAATTGTTTGTTGACATAAATTGAATGATTTACATGCTTTAAATATATTAGTCAACAAATTAAGATCAAGCCAATTTGACTAATATGGTCCAAATTCAATTAGTGATTGTTTAATATTAGATTGAGTAATTTAATATATGAAGTCGCCAAAGTGACCTCTCATATATAACATTTCTCATGAAAATATTAAATGTAGTGTGTATTTATATCCATGCGGTAATTATCCGGCGCAAAGGAAGGTTAATGACTGGTAGGATTTTATACATACCTGTAATGGTAAACACGTGACAATTATAAAGTTATACATGTAAATGATAAATCAATCCAAAGAAGGGTTTATCATTTGACATGTCTTATTATCAGTGTTTGATCATTACAACGAGACTACCACTAGCAATTAATATTGAAGTCCAAAGACAAGATATTAATGTTGCACTTGGTATCTTGAGATTAGTTATATCATTATTTGAATTTACTTAAGTTTACAGTAATAAATATGAGCATAATTTCTATTATCTATTGTTATCTTATTTAGGTTCTCTTGTAAAAATATCTGCTAACCTCAATTCAGTACTGGTTCTAAACGAAACCAACTTTAAGGGCAAGAAAAGAAAATACAAATCTGGAAAGAATGAGGCTGATAAGGGTCCAGTAAAGAAGAAACAAAATAAAGATGATACTTGTTTCTTTTGCAAGAAATCTGGACATTTAAAGAAGGACTGTGCCAAATATTACGCTTGGCGTGCTAAAAAGAGAACATTTCTTACTTTGGTTTGTTCAGAAGTCAATTTAACTTCAGTACCTAGAAACACTTGGTGGTTAGACTCTGGTGCAATAACTAACATCAGTGTATCAATGCAAGGTTGCCTGAGCTACCGAAGGCCCAATAATACTGAAAGATGTATTTATGTAGGGGACGAAAAATCGGTAGATGTGGAAGCTATAGGCATATTTAGATTGTTATTGTATACTGGATATTATTTGGATTTAAAAGACACTTTTATTGTACCGTCATTTAGATGGAACTTAATTTCTGTTTCTTATTTGGACAAATCTGGTTATTCTTGTTCATTTGGAAACAATCAGTTTACTTTGTCTTTAAATTCAAATATGATTGGAACTGGTTCACTTATGACTTATGACAATCTATATTTACTTGATACTATAGCATCCTATCATGAAATCTTGAATGCGGAATTACGAGGTACTAAATATAAAATTAAAAATTCTGGTATATTATGGCATAAACGTTTGGGTCACATCTCTAAGAATAGAGTTGAAAGACTTGTGACAGATGGGATTCTTGATCCCATTGACTTATCAAGTCTAGATGTTTGTGTCGAATGCATTAAAGGTAAACAAACCAAACCTAAGAGATCAGGTGCATATAGAGCTACGGACGTCTTAGAATTGATACATACAGATATTTGTGGACCATTTCCTACACCTTCATGGAACAGTCAACAATACTTCATATCATTCATAGACGATTACTCTAGATATGGATACCTGTATCTAATACATGAAAAATGTCAGTATTTGGATGTGTTCAAAGCATTTAAAGCTGAAGTTGAAAATCAACTCAGCAAAAGGATTAAAAACGTCAGATCTGACCGTAGAGGGGAATATTACGGCAGAAATGACGGCTCAGGTGAACAACGTCCAGGACCATTTGCTTTATACCTAGAGGAGTGTGGAATTGTCCCTTAGTATACAATGCCTGGGTCACATAGCATGAATGGTGTAGCTGAAAGACGAAACCGCACACTTAAGGACATGGTAAGAAGTATGATTTCTCAATCTACTTTACCAGAGTCACTCTGGGGAGAAGCAATAAAAACTGCAGCTTACATTCTTAATAGAGTACCAACTAAAGCAACTGTAAAAACTCCTTATGAACTTTGGACTGGGAGAAAGCTTAGTCTAAAACACTTTCGTGTATGGGGTTGTCTAGCTGAGGCAAGGCCTTACAGGCCTAATGAAAATAAATTGGAACCCCGAACAATGAGCAGTTACTTTATTGGTTATTCTGAGCGATCTAAGGGCTATAAATTTTATGATCCCAAATCAAGAAATATTTTTGAGACGGGTATTGCTACATTCTTTGAAGATATTGAGTTTGGGGGGAGAAATAAGATTAAAGATTTTACCTTTGAGGAAGAATTGGTTCAGTCTGATCCGATTCATATAGTTGCCACTAATGTGGCAAAATCTATACCTCAAAAGGATATAGTCATTTCAACTCCCATACAATACGAAGAAATTATTCATGAGGAACAAACTCAACATCCTCAAGAATTTGTGCCATAAGAGCCAGCACCTTTGCGACGATCCACTAGGGAAAGGAGGAGTGCCATTTCGGACGATTATATGGTATTTCTTCAAGAAAATGAAGAAAGTAGTGGTATAATGGAAGATGATCCAATCAACTTCCATCAAGCCATGAAAGATTCTAATTCGGATAAGTGGATTGAAGCAATGAATCAAGAGTATAAGTCCATGCAAGACAATAAAGTTTGAGAACTTGTCCCATTACTAGAAGGTGTGAAACCCATTGGTTGTAAATGGATTTTTAAAACCAAAAGGGATTCTAAAGGTAATGTGGAGAGGTATAAAGCACGTCTTGTGGCAAAGGGTTATACTCAAAAGGAAAGGATTGACTTTAAAGAGACATTCTCTCCGGTTTCAACGAAGGACTCTTTTAGGACAATGATGGCTTTAGCCGCACATTTTGATTTAGAGCTTCATTAGATGGATGTTAAAACAGCATTTCTCAATGGAAACATTGATGAAATAATTTATATGGTACAACCAGAATACTTTGTGTCAGGAGACCCAAAGAAAATGGTTTGTAAATTGATAAAATTCATATATGGACTAAAACAGGCATCCCGTCGGTGGTATCACAAATTTCATCAAGTAATTATCTCATTTGGTTTTGAGATGAACGTTGTTGATGATTGCGTGTATCACAAATTCAGTAGGAGCAAATTTATTTTCTTGATATTGTATGTGGATGATATTCTGCTTGTCACAAATGATATAGGCTTATTGCATGAAACCAAGAGATTTCTATCTAGAAATTTTGAGATGAAAGATCTTGGTGATGCCTCTTTTGTATTTGGAATCCAAATACACCGAGACAGATCCCGGGGTATTCTAGGATTATCACAAAGGAGCTATATCGATAAAGTACTCAAAAGGTTTGGCATGCATGATAGCAAATCAGGAGACACCCTTGTCGCAAAGGGAGACAAGTTCAGTCTCAATCAGTGCCCTAAAGGAAATTTGGAAACTCAAGAAATGCAGAAGATTCCCTATGCATTAGCTGTAGGGAGCCTAATGTATGCACAGGTTTATACACGTCCGGATATAGCGTACATTGTTGGAGTGTTAGGCAGATACTTAAGCAATCCTGGAATGGATCATTGGAAGGCAGCTAAAAGAGTCATGAGATATTTAAAGAGAACAAAAGATTATATGCTCATATATAGGAGATCAGACCATTTGAATATCATTGGGTATTCTGACTCCGATTTTACTAGATGCCAAGACAGTAGGAAATCCACTTCGGGCTACATTTATATGTTGGCTGGTGGGGCAATTTCTTGGCGTAGTGCCAAGCAATCTCTTATTGCTTCTTCCACTATGGCAGCAGAATTTGTAGCATGTTTTGAGGCATCCAATCATGGAATTTGGCTGAGGAATTTTGTCACAGGGCTGCAAATAGTACAAGGGATTGAAAAACCACTAAAGATATACTGTGATAACAAATCAGCTGTTTTATTCTCCAACAACAATAGGAGCTCGACTAAGTCAAAGCATATTGACATCAAGTTCTTAGTTGTGAAAGAAAGGGTACAAAATAAACAAATTTCTATAGAACACTTGAGAACAAACTTTATGTTGGCAGATCCTCTCACAAAAGGTGTACCGTCCAAGGTCTTTCATGAGCATACTGCTCATATAGGTATATCAGAATTTGAGGAAACTTTAGTTTAGTGAGAGTCTGTCATATGTTTGTTATATGTTCTATGTCAGATTCTGTATTTGTACAGATATTTTCTGATCAGAAATAAAGCTTCAGTTTATTATACTTTGTACATTATGACTATTAAAGTTATTAATGATCTCATAAAGATAAAAGATGGACCAGTTGAAAATTGACATGTACAGATCACATTCATGTAATTTTCATGCTACACATTTCATAATTGATCTATGTCATTTGGTTATGTTAATATTAGTGATCATTGATGGGTTTAGCTATGATTGATATAGCGAAGACCGCTTTGGTCCTATATTAATATGGCCAATGGACGAGATTATTTTATATGTCCTGTTTAATAATGGTAATAGTTTTGAGCTCATAAAGTATAACATATTTATAATGATATATATGTGACTCAGTGGGAGATTATTAGAATTTTAAGGGTCACACATGTATAATTAAATATGTTAAGTCATTATTTTTTATTAGTCAAAATTAAAGTGATCAAATTAAAGTAAAATTATTTGGCTAAGGGACATAATTATTATTATAAAAATTAATTGTGTAGATATCATCAATCATATTTCTAACTTAATGACGAGATAAGTTAGGAAATGAAACTCTTGAAGCATAATTACATATTCATCAATTATGAATATAATCATAATAGTAGTTTATCAGTTATGACTATAAATAAGGTTATGGTCCCCGGTTGCAGTATCGAATGCAGTTTCTCTTCACCCGTCAAGGAGAAAGCTAAAGTTCTTAAGAATACTCTGCAATTGGAAGACCAAATCATCGATTAATTCTGAGAATATTCAAATGGATTCATCAGGTACGCTTCTGTATTAATATGTTTATTAATTATTATAAGATTTCATACATATTATAATGGATTTGACAAGTTTTATAGAAACATTCTTAATCCATTGTTTTTTGAATTTATTAAGATTATTTTTAAATCAAAATTTAGTTTTGATTCTAGAAAATAATTATTTGATACTTATTTGATATATTAAAAGAACCTAACATCTCCTAATTTCTGGACCTCATCTTCAAAAGCTCAGATAGATAGATAAAGAGCATCTATCTTGAACAAAATGGTATATCCAAGCCAGAATTTGAAAGAGCAATAGGAAAAATGCACGAGTTTGGGATCTAAGGCATTAACTAAATGCAGATACAGAATGTAGAATCATTGCTTGGTAACAGACTTTAACAGCTAAAAGTGGATGATAAACATATATCAGATTCTTGAATTTTAGAAAAACATTGTAAAATGCTAGCTTATGCATCAGATATTTACTAAAATTAATCTTTAGCAACTACATCTAGAAACTTATCAAACAAGTAGTACATACCTGAATGAACCCAAACAAAACTTTTTCTGGAGAAACTTATCTATGATTGGACCTGAAGTGCCAGAATGATGACATGTAAATGCATTTGTCATCTATTGGCTTGATTGGATGAGACATCTTTCAAGTGCATTCATGGAAATCAAAGTCATGCAAGCATATAAGCTGAAATCCACTGCAATGTAGAAAAATGTAGTGGGTGCAGAGCAGGTTCAACAGCATCTACAAAACAGGCATTTAAAGTAGCCCAACAACACGAGACAATACTGAGTTCACAAGGATCTTGTACTATTCAGCCTTGACCATTAGTTAAAAGAGGTTACCGTTCATTACAAACATTGGCAGCACAATGACGAGAAGAGCATTCTGGCAACCATAGAAAGCTGTACCTGTATACATAAACCAGTCATTATCATTTGCTACAAAGAAAATAAAACTAATGTTCAGCCTAGACCACAAGTTGAAAGAAGTTACCCTTCATTTAGATTTTGGCAGCACGACAAAGATCACTCAGGCAACCGTAGGAAGCTGTACATCTATACAGAAACCAGTCACTAACATTTGCTGTGAAAAGAAAATTTGCCTACTGTTCTGTGTTGACCATCATTTCAGAGAAGGTAACCCTTCATTGTAAATTTTGGCAGCACAAGGGAGAAGAGCCTCCAGGCAACCATACGAAGCTGTTTGTGTAAACAGAAAGCAGTCACCAACATTTGCTGTAAAAGAAATTAAAGTGATTGTAATTGTAACAAATATTGTTAGTTCCCTTGACGAATACAATACAGCAATTTACAGACACACTTGTGCCGAAGAACGTAAACTTGCTCTAAGGAAATTACACACTAAGCCCCAATAACTAATAGGAACAGATTGTACAAACACTTATGCTGGGTAATAATAACACCCATAATGTAATTAATCACTTCAGCTAACAATCAATGAATAAATCATCTCAATTAATAATGTAAAAGAGGTTGAGATTGTTGGCCATGCTGACCAAATTGACAGGTAAATTATCCTAATCTGAGGCTTGCTGTCCTAGTCTGCCTCTTGTGATGTTCTTGAAATCACATTGGTCAACCGCTGTGCATAAGATCCCACCTAAGCACCCCCTTCTATGAAACCAATCAATGTTGTCTCACAAGTTCACATTTGGGAAGGGTACAAGAAAAGATGGAGTGTTGCACTTGCTGATTCTGCAAGATCATGTGTTGGCACTTCGCATCACAACAAGGTTGGGCACTTTGCATCAAGAAATTCCTTCAGCATCCGAGCTGCTTTCTGACCTCCCATGAGTTCTGTTAGCCTCTCAATGGGAAGAAGAGCAAGTTCGGCCAAGTTTTTACATCCATCCATCAATGCTCTGTAATTTGCATCTGTCACTCCAGGGAGACGCCTCAAGAACTCAATTGCAGAGGTATTATAATTTTCAGCCCTGAGAAGACAACAGATTCATTAAATCTTAGACTATCATATAACATATCGAAACCCAATGTAATATTCTCAGACAATTGCCAAGAAAACCAATACTGAAAGCAAAAGAACTGGTCCAAAATCTATGCACATCATATAACATAAAAAGCACAGCCCAGGGCACAAAGCTTCTGCCAATGAAAGTTTGGAAAGGATCAACATACACATCATTATCCCTGCAAGCAGAGATTGTTTCTATGACATGTCTAGAACTCTCTAAACATAACTCCCAATTGTCTAAGGATTCTCTTGATTCTGTCTATAATCAAAATGGAACTCAAAGGTATGAATACAAATAAAAAGATATACCACAATTTTGACCAAAAATTTGGATGAAAGTATATCCACAAATATTAGAAAATAGAAAATCAAACTGAAAGACCATCATCTAGGATCAGTTAAGTCAAACCCTTATAGGGAGTGAGTGATTTGAGGTTCAACTGCTCCATAACACAAATACACATTAAATACAGTCATAATACAGCGACCTACAGTCATATATACAGCAACATAAACCGTTTTCCCTTTTTACTAAAAAAGAAAGCTATTATTGCTTAAATTAGACGAGTACAAAAGTCACCCCTAGAATCAGAGTGAATCAAGGATAGAAGATGAGAGGGTCATTCCCCTCTCCGAAAAAAGAAGCCTTGGTTGTTCTAGCATGGTTGGGCAGCCAATTGGCCAAATCACAGCAACATAAACCTATATTGCTATATATGCAATCTTTATAAACACATTATCACATATGTGGTTTACATTTCCACCTTATTGCTACGATTCTGTAATCATACTATTAGTACTGTTAAACATGGTCCATGATATTAAAACTTTAATCACATACGTTTATCCATTTCTTGTAACTTATCACCTAAACACCTTAAATGAATATACATACAACACCATAAGTTCTGGATGTGAACATATATTTATTATTTATCAATCATATATTATTTTGAATATTATTATGCAAAAAGGCATGTGCATCCACTTATGTGGGTACAATTTATGCTAAATGACCATCCATATACCACAGCCACTTGGTAAAACATTGCCTAGTTAAATATGTGGTTATTTGCTATGAATTTAGTAGTAAGACACTCATGTGATTACCTTACATCGTTCTCCACGACACCATCTTCTGATGGAACGCCTACTCTAATTGCCTTGCTCTCATCTGGTTCATCCTGATTTTGTTTGAGTGATGAAAATATTTCTGCTGTGGCATGCACATTGCGAGACCAGACAAGGCGCAGGCGAGGAAAATGAAGAACAAGCAACGAGAGCTTTGAAATTATGCTCGTTGGTGATACATCATCACCAATGTCACTTGCAGACTGTAAGAAGCCATGAGAAAGTTAGTGTCATCTCCAAATTTATCTAACCAAACCTATGTCAGCCTCAAGAAAGAAAAACACAATTAAAATGAGTTTCTGGCCTGTAGTCAAACTACACCTTGTGTGTTCATGACATAAAAGGGACAATTTGCTTTGTCATTCTCATCGTGCAGTTATTACATGTTCCTATACAAAAAATGATGGAGAAAACAACCTAAAGCCACTTGAGATGTTAGAGCACACTATTTGAAGTTTGCAATTTACTGATACTTGCAACAAATATTACCTCAGCCCAAAACTTAACAAATTGATAGTGATCAAGAAACTTTGGTAGCCAAAATCGATGTCATAAATGATGCAGGTGCAAAATTCTTTAAAAGTCTCCAATGAGTTATCCACCAGAGCTTGGAGACTTGCATAAAATGTGGATAATAATTAGGGATGTTGATGGACCCCTATAACCAGAAATCCAACACAAAATTTTAGGCTTGAATCCTCATTTCGATCCAAGAACCTTATGAGATTGGTGACCAGGATCTGTACTGTGCCAGTGTGTAGAAATCTGACGCCAAACCCCAGTCGCACATGAAATATCAGACACGGATACTCATTTTGGACACATAGGCTTATCAAAAATTGGATGTGGATCCTAGTGGATATAACCTAAAATCAACTGAATAACATCCCATAACAATAATGAATGTGTAATTTTAGCATAGTCTTATGCATATGAACCTTTGTAATAAATTGTAAAGTAGCTCAAATAGAGACAAAATTTTATCATCATAGTACCAAAGAAAACAGAACATGATAGAATGGCAGGCTAAGAAGCCGAGAGCATTGTTTGCCAATCAGTAGATTGGCAATCAGAAGATTGTTCAGCGTTTGGGAAACAGTTATCCAGAAGTTTAATGAAGCCGAGTTGGAAGCATTAAGATAGATGAATTCCCTATCATAGAAGGAACAAAAATGATTAAATTTATGTTTCGTTCAACTCAATGGAAAATCTACAAGATAGTTATTGGAACTAATGACTCTGTATAATCAACATGATAGTTATTGGAACTGGATAAGAATGGCCGGCAGACTAGGAAAATCATGAACCTCCCTTGGCTGCTCTAATCCCTTAATCAGATTGTTTGTGCTAAACAACCATGCTGAACCAGTTGACCCAACCAAGTTTACTATCACTCATGAAAACTGAGCCAGATCAAATTGACAGTCCAACTTTTATCTGTTACTGTTGAGGGCATTTAAGCATTTCTGAAATAGAAATGATAGTCCACTTTCTCAACCACCAAATGAGCTCATACAATGCTGATAGTCCTGATGAGACCCCTTAACAAGATAGCACTCCTCTTTTAATCTCCAAATGACTCCTATCATGGTAATACAACAAATCACAAGCATCAAAGTCTATATAAGTAATGGGAAGCAACCCAATGAGCTTCATATATATATATATATATATATATATATATATATTATATATATATATAAAAGTTAAACTGGTGGCACATCCAGTTGACCCACTAATTTAACCAATAACCTGAGTGACCCTAGGTTTCTTGGATAAGACAGTTAAGAGGCATACATGATGATTAACAAGTGACCAAAGATCAACTATGAAATACCTGGAAAGAGAAGCTCTTATCCTGTGAAAACTCAATTAGAAGCACAGGCATTCTGTAGTAACGACTCATTGTTTCCACCTGATGATAGAGACGACCTGATGCAAAACTTTGAAACAGATCTGCTATGCTTTTTCTTTCAACACAAATCTGAGGCGAAAGAATGTAATCACCAACTTCCAGAGTAACAGGTATGACATGCATGCCTTTCAGGTGAAGAACATTAGGAAGGCTGCTCATGAACTCCCTCATATCCACTATAACCTGCATAACAGTTCAAGTAGACAGCACAGTCAGTTCAACTTCATAAGAAAATACTTGGAATATCTTCCAAATGATTTAGAAAAGGAAGGATATAAAATTGCCTGCATTTTTTTTTCTTGTAGCTTTCTACCACCTGCTTTCCTTGTTAATGAGTTCTGCGCAATAACCGACTGTGGTTCGCAAGAAGTACTAGGTCCAATACATCGTCCATTCTGAAAGGAGAACACAAATAGATTACAAATATTAATGAAGGTGAACATGATGATACACTTTCAACTTTCAAGATTTACTAACTGAAAGCTTGCAGCAATCTGGAATCATGAGATAAAGAACCATACTTTATAAAGCAAAAGATTTCATGATAATTCTACAATTGGACTCTTTGGGTAACAATTTTCAAAAACGACATATGAAGACTCTACTTAACATAAAGGAAAACAATTCTACCATTGCATTTGACAATCATGAGCAACACAAATATTATAATATCTGGAAGTGAAAGACAAGTTATATCAAGTTGATGATATCCAGAAAAATGTTTTAAAACTAAACATGATTTCTGTGATCCTGACCAATACAATGCCACTATCTTCAAAGTGACTTATAAGTTCATCATTGAAACAGATTATTGCCTTTCTTACCAGTAGTAGAATTTAGAAAATATTCAATCTTGCCTATTAAGGATGCTTCTACTGCCTTTTTGTTCCTTCAAAGGAAAAAAGTATAAGAAGTGCCAACAAACTGACCAACTTGGTCTACGGACTCATGCTCATCCTATCAATATCAGCCAGCAATATAGCATGACTATAGTCAAGAAGGCACAAGAATTTACTGGGAAAAATTGATAAAACAGCCAATATGAGGTCGATCTTCAAAAGATAGTGTGACGTTCCTCACCAAGATAATATTTATACAAGAGAGATTCTCCAAACAGCCAAAGGGGGCATGAGAATTCTTTCTTATTGATTGCAGTTTAAGCTCATGCAACCATGAGGAACCCTCTGACTAAAAGTGAAATTTGTCATTAAAAACACAAAAGTAGTTTAGAACAAAACTTTACAATATAATCAATTTGCATATATTATAACTTACAGTACACAGGGTCTGGTCACAAATTAA
Organism: Musa balbisiana; assembly: GCA_004837865.1. Taxonomy (NCBI): domain Eukaryota; kingdom Viridiplantae; phylum Streptophyta; class Magnoliopsida; order Zingiberales; family Musaceae; genus Musa; species Musa balbisiana. Next base: position 3,787,407 of record CM017190.1, read on the forward strand.
ACAATAATGACAAGCTAGCCTCTGGAGAACTTGTAGTAACGAAGATCCTTAAAGGTTCTCAAATGCCCTACTGAACAGTCATTCATACTCTGTTAGCAGATAGTTTATGCACCAGATACTTTGATTCCATAAAAGAAAACTCCAGTTTAGTTCTTGAAGCCCATCATACAGAAAGAGGCATAAAACAATTTCTATGCTAGGTTGCACTTAACTAAAATAAACAATAGAAATTCCCAAGGGAAATGATAACTACATTATCTCCAATTCATTCAGGACAGACGAATTCACGTCTAGAGATATAATAATTTATGCTTGCAGATAAGTGATAGAGGTAATACATGATAGGAAAGGATCAACAACTGGGAAAAGAGATAACATGCAGGGGATGCAATGGTAATGAACCAGACCTGATCCACTGGGATCATCATCAGTGATTTCTGCCTGATCAAGGATTCAAATGCACTGTTTTCCCTGCGTATGCTTGCCTCAAACTTTTGCACCTCAGCAGAGTCCTCATAAAACAAAAAGTAGACCTTTAACTTCTTAGAGGGATTCTCAGCTTTGTAAACTTCTATTTCTCTAACAAAGGTCATGTCTGGATGATATACAATTATAACAAATGGGTTCAGCACATCAAGTATATGTTGGTCACTATCCAGTGCATAAAATTGCACAGGTGGAAGTGGCTTGATATGATTCAATGTTGAACCATGGGACTCCTCTTTATGCCCCTGAATAAGATCTTTCTCTATACATATGTTCTCTAGATTATTCTCCTGATAACTTCCGGGGGATTTTCTTTCAGGGTCACTGTGTCCACCTTCGTGTTTGGAACTGGTCTTTTCATTTTTATCATTGTTATCTATCTGATAACTTTTAGCTTCAGGAAGTTGAGTCTTTGACAAACCTTTCCTCGATCTTCCTTTTCCTCTCGTTTTTCGAAAACCTTTCATTCTACTTTCGGACTGAGGATTATCCCCAAAATCAACTTCTTTAGATAAAATGTTGATCTCTGATGCTGCAGCCAATAAGGCATCATTTTCATATTTGGATATGCTGCTAGGTTCTGAATTATCAGATGATCCAGCAGCAACCACACCATCAAGTACACCAAAACCTTTAGGTTCCTGAGATCTTTTCTTGTTGCGTTTCCTTAAACTGTGCAACTCCACTTTGCCTAGCAAGTACTTCTCCCACTCTTCCCGCATAACCTACATGTGGGGTAAGCCAAAAGAGAAGTAGCATCATATCCAGATGTATTCATTAGTAATCAGAAACCAAACTTAGTTGGTTTCAACAAATCTTCTCTAAACGATCATAAAAAACAATTAAACTAGGAATATGCTGTAAAGTTCTAATTAAGATACTAAACTTAACCTAACATGCAAATAATAGCAGACTTGTCAACAGAGTGCAACATCCTTGATCTGAAGAATGTGTTAAGAAAAAAATCATGCTGGATTATGGAAAAAAGGAACTACAGAAAGGTGAATCACAATGCCACCACAATGTATTGTCACAGAAATATCTTTGTCGTGATTTGTCTGAATACAAATACTACTAGTTCCAGAGCAACACCTGCTGTGGGCTCCTTGAGATGCAATCTTCCAACTGCATGCATGAGCGTTCATCTTTACATGCAACCAGAACAATTTCACTGAGATCCCCTGCATCTTCTGCTACCATTTCTCCTTCTTTAGGCTGAATGCCTTTTCTGCGCTCTTCTTCTATCTCTTCCAACAATTCCTGCAATTAAATTCCTTTTCTTGGTTACCTTAGGTTCATTTAAATATATAAATATAATATATATATATATATATATATAATCTTATAAACTAGAAAATCGGGAATTTCCAATGAGAACTTTATGTAATGGACAAGAAAAAGCTCTTAACCTGCAACTAATAAAATGTAGAGCAAGAAATAAAATTTCTCAACACTATTATATCTGATTCATACTTGTGCATGGAGAATTAAATGAAAAATGTACGATGTATCTAAGTAAAAGGTAAGAAAGAAATTTAATAAAGCTTAGAAAATTAATGAAGTTCAAATATTTTGCAATTGTGCAAATACAAAATCAGATGTCACCTGGAAAATTTGATAATGCTGATTTAGTTTACAACCTTTTCAATCTCATCTATTTCACATAGCATTATGTCATCAAAATCAAATGTGGTCTGGCCAAGGATGACCACACTGGTACACACTTGTAAGAAAAGGACATGGTATTTTTCCATGCCACACCAAAGTGGTTTCTGCGACATGCCAGTGGCCTAGACCCTGATGGCATGCTCCAGCAACATATGTCAAGTTACCATTTGATATATGTTCCATAACTAAACAGAGAACAAAATAAAGTTCCTTAGGAAGTAGGAACATATGTCAATGTTTGTTTTCTTTATTTTCCACACTCTCTATTTGCACAGTTTGACCATGAAATTCTTTTTAAGAACCCTTCTAACCATGCATGTTTCCACTCCAAAACTCTTGCTCACTTGTACCTTGCTTTGGCACCAATACAAGCTATAAACTGAAAAGAGCACCTTAAGCCTGTCAGAAGAAACTGTTTTTACATCCCATAGGCACCCAATTACACATACAGACAAATATAGCATGATGGACTGTGAAAGATATTAAACATACAAGATATAATGTAAAGTGCCATATAGAGACTTCAATGAGGGACTTGAATATGTATTATATCGTTGCTGCATCGGCATGCACCACCCACAATATAGACATAATAATCATCTGTTTAGAAACAAAGTTCTGATAGGATAACAGCTATTTAAGAACATAACTTCATAACACGACATCCTACGTTCTACACTGCTGTGGGAGAAGAAAACAAGAGAGGGAAACACAGGGTATCGTACCAAGTGGACATTGAAGAAAAGCAAGCAAACTCACTCACTTACACGTAACACCTTCCACTTGGGGGCTTCTTCCAGGAATTCTTCCAGCACTACACCAGCTTTTGTATCCACTTTACTTCCATTTGTTTCAATTGCAGAAGAAGCTCCAGTCCCTGATGAAATGAACAGTAATATTATTCAATACAATGCACGGTGTCTTTATCTAGAATAAGATTTTCTCCAGCCTTCATTATTGAAATGGGTGGATGCGAGGATTCAATGGTATGCAGATACATACTAGCAAGACAACTATTAACATAAACCCACATAGTCAAAAGGAAAAGAACAGAAACTAAATGAAACAGGGGGAACTCACCACTTCCGGTTTCTTTCTTGTTCTCATTATTAACTTTCCTTTTCCTAGTGGCGCTTTTAGTGTCCACACTGATTTTTGTCCCATCTTCTCGAACCATCTGGTAAACCCGCTTTTTTGCAAGCTCAAAAATCTTATAGCTTGAATCAGCAAATATCCACACCGATCGAACACCTTCTGAAACTCTCAAGGTATCCAAATACTTCAGGTACGTGACAGCATCGTACCTAACAAGAACAATTTCCACTAAACTAAAATTAAGAACCAACTTCAACAGCACTGCCGTAAATTTTAATCACGAAGAATCAATCTTGAACCTCGAAGTATAAGAAGCATCAAAAGTAGACAGCGGTAGAAATTTCACAAGTAACTTTCTTTACCTGACAAGGTAATCCAACAGCTTCCTTAGGGTCTTGAGATCGCTAACCAGCTGCTTGGTCTTCTTCCCAAGAGTGTGCCAGATGGGGTCGAGCTGCCGCCTCACGATCTCATCGAAAGACTTGAACAGGCCGTTCTCGACAGTGAGGTCCTCAACGTCGACCTTGTTGGTCCTCCGGAGCTCCTTGAGACAGGCATCCATGGACCCAAGCACCGCAGCCTGGATCCCAATCATGGCTGGCGTCATGGGCACCCTGACGTCCAAGACCTCGGGTGGGGCACGCTCGAGGTCAGTCGAGACGAGGACGTGGAACCTCGGCCAGAGGTGGAGGCGGCGGACAAAGAGGGACTTCATAATGCGCTCGGCCTTGGCGAAGCCGGCGACCATCGCTTGGGGCCGATCGGAGAAGGCATGGATGGGGGAAGAGGGGGAGTGGTCCCGGAGGATGCGGGCGATGAAGGCCTCGGTAGAGGTGTCGGAGAGGCGATGAGCGTTGAGCACGACAAGGGCGGCAATGGAGGATGGGGGGACGCGGGAGGTGAGGAGGTCGGCTACGAGGACGCGGGGAGTGACGAAGAGGGCAGCGCCGGAGGCGTAGAGAGCAGTGCGGTTGTGAGAGGGGAGGTCGCCGGGGATATCAAAGGGAAGGGGGAGGTCCGGTTGCCCATACCTGCGGAGTGCGGCGGAGATGGCGGACTTCTGGGTGTCGGAGGCGGAGAGGAGGAGGAGAGAGCCAGCGGAGGCGTCATGAAGGAGGAGGAGGGAGGCGACGAGGGACGGGAGGGGGAGGCCAGAGGAGAGGACGACCAGGCCGCCGTTGGGGTCGTCGAGCAGGTCGGAGACGATCAGCCCCTGGAAGGGGAGCATCGCTGACTCGCGACTTGGGGTGAGATCGGAGAAACCGTGGAAACCAGGAAGAGGGAAGAGGTAGGTAACATCGGGCTCTTATCGGTCGTGGGATCCGACCCGGTCCATTGTCCTTGGTCTCAAGATGGATAGGGTTCGGATCCCAAGCGGTTGAACCGGTAGTTTGAACAAAGACTAAATTGACCGGACACGAATCCAATCCCTCCATACGAGCCTAAATTGCCCATTTAGGCGCACGCAGGTCCAACCAAACCAAGCCAACCTGTCTAACCGGACCCGATCTCCAAATTGCTGAACTCGGGTCAAAAATTAAAGAAAAGGTTGGTCAATTTCGAAATTGTAATTTATTCGAGCAATAGGGGTAGAATTTTCGAGTTAATTCATAATTAAAAGAATTAGAAACAGCGGCATTCGACCTTGCTTTTTCTCCCTAACCGCTTCTCAATTTGCCACCACCGCCGATGGAATCGCGCACTCTGAATCCCCGCTTCCACGCCGCTCCTCCTCCATCTCCCTCTCTCTGGAGCGTCCGTATCTCGTCAGTTTTTGGGTTCTCCCACCGCATCGAGGACCAGCAGATCGGAAGGTGTGATCTCCTCCTCTTCAATTCTTCGTTCCCTTTTGCATTAGAAGTTAGGGATGATGAGGAGGCACTCCGATTCTATGAACTGATCCACTAGTTTTTTTAGGTTTTTGAGAAGGGTGATCTCATTCAAGCCCCGAGGCGTCGCTAGAGTGTAAGAGGGAGGAGTGGACACTTTCGATGCCACTACAGATATATCCGTAGAAACAGTAGTGATTTCTTAGAAGATAATGATTTGTTTTCGATCAGTACATCTCTTGGGAGGTGAATGAACTCAATGCTCTGAGGGTGGGAAGGCGCCAATTTCCATGGGCTTCACATATTCGAGTAGGAGCAAACGCTTCAGGTACTTTCTCATTCTGGGTCATTGACGTTGCAGAATGGTTCAAATGAAATAGTTTAATTGCTCTTCTGTCAGATACTTCGGTAATTTTGCCAAATTTCACAAGTACAAATCATGTCTGATATGTGTAGCAAAAGAATTGTAGTATTTTATATGATTTACATGGGAACACTGGTGTGTCTATATGAAGTGCTAAAAGTATACCATGAATAATTCAACTGATCAAATGCATAAATAGGGAGTCTATGACTGAACAGGGATTGTCTTAAGCGATTCCATATTCTGTATGATGTGTTAAATGCATTCTGTTGAATATTTGTTTTTACTTTCTAATAACTTTCTGTGAATCTCATCTTTTGTTGCATTTCATTTGCGCGGAGTTGCCAGACAGTGTAATTGCTTTCTCAAATAAGCTTTTAGTGTAGAAATCCACATGTCTATCAGCAACAATTTTCTGAAACTATACAAGATTTTGATGTATGATCAGCTCCAAATTGTAGTATCACATGCAATTATGAACTTGAGATCCTTTTGGTATATTTCATTGTCCCCGGAAACAAATGCTCGAATCATTGTATATATTGGATTGCATGAATTAGGGTAGACTATTTTTCTATATGGAAGAAAACCAATTTTCGTCTACATGTAAACTTGAAAAATTTTATCATGATTGTATCTGAATGAAAACCATCAGCTGAAAGAATACATTTAACTTCCAGTCACTTAGATTTGAAAATGTGGACCAGTTTGACAGTATTTTCCTGCAACTTAGATTACTGTCTTTCTTCATTATATAGTAATCCATTGAGTAATATAATTTCTTGATTCAAGCTTGAAAAGATTTATGTCATTCAATGTTTCTAGTCCGAAAGTTCATATTGGTACAAGTCCTGTGACAATTTAACTTTTGTAGAACATATTTCTGAATGCCATGGCAGACTGGTTGTTCTCATGGCATTATAAAGTTTCTTTTCTTTATTGCTCTACTCTAATACATCTCACAATCTCATTTTTTTGTGAGGATGTGAAGAATAAAGAGACTATTGTATTTTCTGGATTCTTGTGTGAGAAATGTTGCCTAAATTTAGAAACACAATGAAACTATAACCTTTGGAACAAATCTATATTGACATTGCTTGGACATGAACACATTGCAACATGGACGTAGTTATATGTCAAATCTTTTGAAGTAGGTCACAACATGATATGAATGAGGCAAACAACAATTATGTAAATTATATATTGCTACAATTCATATATTAAGTGATATTATGTACAATTTAACAATCTATGGTCATCGTAAATATAACTTACGATAAGCATAAACAATCAATTATATATCAAATGACCATTCACATATAGTACATCATATTAAGGAGACTATTTAAATCATGGAAATTCAAAATTTAATGTATACTGTATTCAAGTGTTCAGAATCCTTATATTGGGGTATATGCACACATGGGCACGATAAGCATTTTGATTGCATCAAGTTAGAGATAGCAAATCGTTTTTGTTTATCAAATTAGGATAGTTCAAGTTGCCCAACACAATAAATTATCCTCTAAGGATCTTGTAATTTTGCAATCATTACTATATGAAAATAAATTAAATATCTTGCTTAGAACTTAGAAGAACTTTTACATTTAAGATAGATGAAGTTACCTGCACAAGCCAAAAAAATGATATCCTTATTAAACTAGCAGTTATCCTAATTAATGAAGTATTGGGGATTTGCAGTATGTCATGACAACACCATCCTGAAATGCAGCATTTGATCATTATTTTTAGAAATGTTGGATTGCACAATAGTGCAAACTTCCACCTTGTGATATTGACTAGGCTTAAAAGATGGAAAATGCTCCAAGGCAGTCATTTTCCTTACAGCAGTGAATTTGATTGTCTAGGCTTCCATCTTGCACAATGGTGCAAACTTCTACCTTGTGATATTGACTAGGCTTAGCAATCGTGGATTACAAAATACATGTTCATTATATTTTTGTGCATCTTAACAGCAGTGAATTTGATTGTCTTGTGCCTTTTCCTCAGCGGTGCATGACTATGCTGGAGGACTGGGCGCTGTTGCAAACTCAAGTGCATCTAACTGGGGTGTATTTTATGGAGCATTATATTTGTGTTGAAAGCTATTCTTTGCCTCCGGTATGCAGCGTAAGTTGGTACTGTCTCTGCTGCTTTTAATTTCTGTTCTCCACTTCAATTTTTCATTTCTGCATCAATGCAAACCTTTGTCACTTAGAATTCCATTTCTGCATCAATTTCTGCTTTTGGATTGGTTTCTCATGCCAGGTATAACATTTATTACATATACTGAGCATGTCATGGATTCTTTTCTTAATCTTGGTGTGGTTTTATCATTTCTATTTTTTATGATCTTGTTGTTATAACTTATCAGTGTATGCATCATACTCTTAAGCATCTTTAATCTATAAATTATGTGATTTATATGTATGTTAGCTATCATTCTTTATAATTCTGCAAATTTAAGTTCATCCATAAAAAGTTATTCTATTTATTGTTCATAGTGACGATAAAATTGCAAAAATTCAACCTGAGACAATGAGAGGATTAAATTCCAGGGAATAATGGAGCTTGCATTAAGAAATTGACATAAAAAGGTTCAAAAAATTTCAAATATATATGATGAAGAGGTTTAGCTAATTTTTTTTTTTTCTGTTTTGTTTTGGGCGTTCTCAGAAGAAGTCTTGGATGCCCTTGCCCGCGAAGACCTTGTCGGAGATCTCGGCAAGGATGGCGTTGACGGTGAGGAGGGCGACGCTGGAGCCGGCGATGACGGCGATGACGACGCCGGTGGTGCCCAGCACCTTGCCGAACGGTGGCCACTCGATCTCCCTCACCTCGTCCGCCACCCCTCCCCATAGATCCGACGACGACGACTCCTTCTTCCTCGCCTCCATCATCTCCTTAAGCTCCTCAGCCACCGATGCCGCGGCGGTGGAAGCTGCGGTGTCCCTCTTCTCTACTTCCCCCTCCTTCTTTCTTCCCTCGTCGGCCTCCGACTCCTCCAGGGTCTCGGAAGCGCCGCCGTTCTCTTGGGCGGAGAAGCGGCGAGGGCGGCCGGTGCCCGGGAGACGGAGGGGTGAGGAGAGCCGCAGCGGCGAGTACTGAGCTGGGACGCGGTGGAGGTGAACGGGGAGAGCCGCCCGGAACGGGACGGCGCGCGGAGGCGGCGGGGGCTTGAGGAGGAGACGGGAGAAGGGGGCAACCGCCATGTTGCTCTCGCTACTCTTGAGGAAGAGATCGGTCGGTTCGGAGGAAGATAGGGGTGGCTCGGAGAGCGGTAAAGTTACTCGCGGAAACACCTTAAGCCTACGAATGCGGAGCTTCTAACAAAAGACCTAGGCAACGACTTGTGTGACGCGACGACTTCAGCCTCGGGCTATCAAAAGACTAAATTTGGGGGAACAAATGATAGTTTACTATAACTGAATAAGAAAGTGAACCAACTCGGGTCAGGGTAAAGTACACTGTGTAATCAGTTATTTTTATATTCATCTTTAAACTCTAAAAAAATTATGTTTGTATCTGTATAATTATAAAAATAAAATATCTAGATTTATTTATACTAATATCATTAATTTTATTATTAAAAATATTAAATAAAGAGTAGAAATATAATTTTAACGTTTCATCAGTGATGGTTGACGGTATTAGTGGTGGTAGATGACGGTGTCGTTACGGGTGATTGTTATGGATAAGGAGAGCGACAATGAGATATGATGGTCATTTTGCATTTGCGTCGACGTCGACTTAGTTGTCGATTGGTGAAGGGTTGCTTGGCATTTGCGTTGGCATCGCTTTACATCTGCATCGATATCGATGCAGTTGTCAAGTGACATTCTTTCGTCGCTCAATAATTGGATCGATGTTAACGAAGATGCCAATGATCTTCAACTCACATTGTCACCTTACAATTACGTTGGCGACCCTTTCATTGCTTGTCAATTGCATTAATGTCAATACAAATGTAGTCTTTACCTCTTATCATTGCTCTTCACATCCACAACAACTTCCAACGGTGCCACCATCGACATCGTCCGACACCACTAATAGAATGTTAAAATTATATTTTTATCTCTTATTTTCATATTTTCGTTGGTAAAATCAATGATGGTAAATATATCTAAATAATTTATTTTTATAACTGTAGAGATGTTAATTTAATTTTTTAAAATATAAAGATTGAGATACTAATGATAGCTAATTATAATATGTAATTAGCTTTGACCCAAAGCTAGTTGGTTCACTTTTTTGTTAGATTATGGTAAACTATCGTTTGTTCCCCTCACATTTAATCTTTACTGAAGTCAAGGTTGAATTTGTCAACTAAATCGATTCTTAGGTTTCCAATATCCCTTACTTTACGACAAGTCAACAATCGAAGATTAACTCGTCACAAAGTTGTTGCGTAGGTTTATCATTCATAGCTCAATGTTCGTAGGCTCAAGGTGTTTGCACGAGTAACTTCGATTGTTACGACAAATCATTCATACTTTACGACAAGTCAATTGACTCATTACATGACTGATTCAAAAAGTGAAAAAGATCAGTCAATAATCACTTTTCGATTTTTCTAATGACCAACAAAGTTGGATCCATTTCAACCAGTATTTTCAATTTTTATAATCCGACCATCCAGAAGGGTCCACTTGGATCAGTATGGAAGAACCTGTGCAACATTTATTTCAAGCAATTCACAAGAAACAGTAGGATAGCGACAACAAATAATTTAGACAGCATCTCATTCGTTCGCCCCACATATAATGCTGCTTATAACCCATAAAAGATACATTCAAAAAAAAGTCCCACTTGAAATTGGGAGTTGGGGAAACATTGTTCTTGTTAAACGAGAAAGTAGATTAGAAAGACATAAAGCAAGTGTACTTATATAGCAACAAAGGACCTGCCCAGGGTTCCTGAACTTGCCCTAACAACAGACTACGACCAACTTCCAACTTCCAATGATGGAAGAGATGAGGCTGGCAGTTGTTATGGAACAAGCCTTTGTGGATCGCGTGGGAAAAGGGATGTCTTGCGGATGTTATTGAGAGCGCAGAAGAGCATCACCACTCGCTCCAAGCCAATGCCGAAGCCACCGTGTGGAGGTGCGCCATACCTAGAAAAGATTCACCAGTTCAACATAAGACCATGGATGAACAAGTAAAGAAATGATTAGTACATATTTCCATATTTGTAGTGATCAGTAATCCGTTATCCCAAAAAGGACGTTCCACAATTTATTTTAGTCATCATCTATTACATTCAAAAGCAAAATCTAGTAAGATTTATGCATTACACAGATTTATTGACTTGAATGTCTTTACTCAGTTCTTCAGATTGTGACAGTTGGAACTCACGAATGAGAAGCATAAGAAAGAAAACCAAGCCGCCCTTCAATCACACATGCACGGCCACATACATATGCATGCGCACACACAGAAGCATACCCACACACACAAACATGTGCATGCCCACACAGTTAAAAGGTCACCATCAAAAGGAAATCTGTTACTACAGATAACTAAAGCATCGACCTGGGAGAAGGGTCTGCTTCAAGTTTGAACAGCTTGTTATGGTGCTACAATAAAAAAGGATGTATACTGGATGCAACATACCATTAGGTTTTCTCCAATTATATTACGTTTTCCTCATCAAATGTTTTGGTGTCTAGCGGTTTACCACTCTAAAAACTGAACCATTTCATTGAGCATTCTATCAGTAAACATTACTGTGATTGCAAACATATCTTTGAATGAAGTCATGGAACAAAACACAAGTCAGGTAGGAGTGTCACATATGTTGGTATATTGGTGTGCATATATTGTGTATACTTTCTATTATGAATCTTGGTGCCAGCAAAAACATGTGATACAAGGAATTAAAGGTATGAAATCATCATGACAAGAAATACTTAAAACATCAGAAGGAATAAATAGTACCAATGGTAAAAATAGCAAGCAGAAAGATAAATACCGGAAGGAGTCGATGTATGATGCTATTGTTTTTACATCAATCCCACATGCCTCTGCACGAGTGGTCAATAACTCTGGCAGGTGTACTCTTTGAGCCCCTGAAATTATCTCCTCACCTAGGGAAGAAAAGAGAGGTTAAAGGATGGAAAAGCAAAATACCAGTCTATTTTACAATATAACTGAATAATTAAAATAAAAATGTACCTAGAATCATAAATAGGCATATGCTAAAAAATAATGCACTGTGTTTACTATATGATATGGCTAAAAAAATATGCTAAAAAAATATGGCTGCATCCAGAATCTTATGCTTAAGAGAACAATCTCTAGCACTGTGTTTACCATATGATACACAACTCTCAGATGATTGTTGAAGACAGCTAACCACATTATGGTAAACTGCCTACTTTGCTTTATATGGATGTTATTAACTCACCACAATTTGCTTTCATGTGCACAGTGTACATGTCAAATAACCATTTTAAACCAACTTCTCATCGCAGCCCATATTGAGAAAACATTTCCCAACTTTAACGATAAGCATACAGCTAAACATGTTATCTGAAGAAATGGTACACTAACAAGGTCTTGGTTTATCCAGGTGTATTATCAGCAAAATATATGGCCCATGTATGTAGTGTACACAACCAGGGTCTGGATAATAGTATTGTATATAGGTTTGAAAAAGAAAACCACCAATGCTGGTTCCAATCCCGGATGAAAAAGGTGAAACGTTGCATTGGGTCACTGACTACCAGTATAAAACTATGTCAAATCTCATGAACATAGATCATAACTGATTTCAATATAGAGCTAGGTCATCACTCAAAAGTGACAAAAGGTGCCTTCACTACCTAGGTGTCCCGAATTGCAAATGATTGGCTAGGAGGTCGCCCGGAAGAGGCCCATCACATCAGCGCCCTGATGTGGTGCTAAGTAGGGTTCTCTCATTGTTTTGGACCAAGGGAGTAAAAAAGTTAGTTCAAGAACATATAGTTATATTAGCAACTTGGAATATAGGAACATTTTCAAGAAAGAGACTAGAATTGATAGACATTATAATCAAAAGAAGAATAAATATAATTTGCTTAAAAGAGACTAAGTGGGTAAAGACGAAATCTAGAGAGATTAATAATACTAGATTTAAAATTTGGTATACTAGCAAAGTTAAACACAAAAGTGGTGTAGGAATTGTTATTTATAAGGATCTTAAGAACAATATTGTAGATGTAAAAAATTTGAAGATAGAATTATAATTCTAAAATTTGTGAAAGGACAAGATGTTTTAAATATCATTAGTGCTTATTTCTCTTAAGTCGGATTGGATGATCAAACCAAAATAGAATTTTAAGAAAACTTATATGATATCATTCAATGTACGCCTATAATCGAAAAACTTATAATTGGAAGAGATTTAAATAATCATGTAGGGAAAACATATAGTGAATATAAAGAGGTGCATGTGGGCTTTGATTATAGGGGCAGAAATGAAGATGGTTATATGATTTTGAATTTTGCAACTTCATATGATCTTATCATTATAAATACACACCGTAAGAAAAGAGATGAACATTCAATTACTTATAAGAGTGGTCACAACTATAGTCAAATAGATTTTTTTCTCACTAGAAAGGTAGATAAAGTTATTTGTAAGAATTATAAAGTTATATTTGACGAAAGTTTGACCAATCAACATTGGTTATGGTTGTTGTCAAAATCAAAAATATGTTCTATCCTTACCCTTTCTTCAACACCGAACCCAATGGAGTAAGAGACATCCATTTGCGTAAAGGGCTCTAAATACTACATCGCTAATGCAATCATTGATAAGAATCCAATGCCCCAATATTAAAGGGGGTGTAATAAGGACTTTGAAAGGATGGAATTGCATAATCCATCGTGATCTCACTCAAGCAAACAAGCAAGTCATCGTGCTAATGTGAGAGCTTTCGAGGTGCGTTAGAGAGTTCTTTTCACACTTATTTTAGGAATTGAAAAGAAAGAGTGAAGTCATACCCTCGTCTCTAGCTCTATTAGTTATTTGCTGTAAAAAATAGTAGAAAAATTACTACGACTAGATGGTAGAATTTTAAAGATAATAATGTAAACACTTTTAAGAATAAGATGGATAGAGAGGTGATTTGAAACTTAGATAAGGATAATATTAATATTATTAAAATTATGGTGGCTAATAAGATTACGAATCAATGAAACTAAAGGTAGAAGTAGATGGTGATGGTGCGAGAAAGTTCAAAAAATAATTTTTACTAAATGATCATGTTTTAAAGATTGACAAAATTATAAAAATGAGATAAAATTTAAAGATATAAAGAATCTAAAAAAGAGATTTAAAAAGTGGGTTAGTATGAAAAGATATAAAGCTAATAATAATCTTTATAATAAATTAGGTACTAAAGATGGTGAAAAAGATTTATATCAAATTACTAAAGCTAGAGAAAGAGAGTGTAAGGATTTAGCTAATATTAGATCCATTAAAGACAAAGATCAAAGAATACTTGTTAATAATAACGAGATTAAGGAAAGATAAAAAAAATATTTTTATAAATTATTTAATGAATATTTCATATAAAACTTAGATTTAATAATAAATGATAAAAATAATTAAGAGTGTGGGGCCTAATGGTATCCTTATTGAGGTCTAGAAAAGTATAGGAGATAAGAGAATAGTTTGGTTAACAAAATTATTTAACAAAATCACAAGACTCGAAAAGATGTCTAATGAATGGAAAAAAAAATTTAGTGCCAATTTACAAAAATAAATGTGACATTTATAGAGGAATTAAAATCAAGAACCATATTATGAAACTTCGGGAAAGAATTATCAAAAGTAGGATAAGTCTTTAAACAAACATCTCTAAAAATCAATTTGATTTTATGCTTGAAAAATCAACCATAAAAGCTATTTATTAAGGCAATTAATGAAAAAGTACAGGGAGAAAAAAAAGATTTACATAGTCTTTGTTAAATTAGAGAAAACTTATGATTGAGTTCCTAAAGTTTATTATGGTTGGTTTTAAAAAAGAAAGGTATATCCACAAATTATATTGATATTATTAAAGATATGTATGATAATACAGCTACTAGTATTAGAACCATAGTAAGTGTGTCTAATAAGTTTCCTATTAACATAAGACTGCACCAAGGATCTGCATTAAATCCCTACCTTTTCACATTAATAATTGATGAATTTACTAATCACTTACATGCTAGACCTCTTTAGTATATGTTATTTGCTGATGATATTATCTTAGTTAATAGAGCCTTAGTGGAATTAACTATAAACTTGAGCTATGAAGGCAAAACTTACAAGCTAAAAGTTTTAAATTAAATATGACTAAAATTGAAAATATAAAATGTACTTTTAGTGAATTTAAAAATAGACAAGAGAATATAGTTAAATTGTATGGACAAGAAGTCCCTTTAAGTAAAAGTTTTAGGTATCTTAGATCAATTATTTAACAACATAAAGAGATCGATGAAGATATTATTCACAGAGTAAAAATAGGATGACTAAGATCAGTGGTTTCAATAAGTGCTCGGGCAAAGCGAGGCGAGGCTTGAGCGCCTTAAGGGTGGGTTAGACGATGCGCTTTAATGAGGTGCCGCCCGGGCACTCGCCTAAACCCAAGCGTCGGGCACCTCGAGTGAGTGCCCGATTCAAATAAAGTAACCAAACTAGACTTTTAAGTTTGGTTCGATTCAACAGTGGCTAGTTGGTTCAATTGAACCAACTAGCCACTTTAGTACCCACAAAAGCCACCCCCCGCACCCTCACAGGACCCAAGCCATCAACCCTAACGCAACTTTTGCCTCCACTGCAGACGCAACGAACCGAGGCTTCCTCTGTCACTGACAGACGGGTCCAACAGTTTAGCCTTCATCCGTAGTTTCCTTCCACCATTGCTGCTTCCACGTGCAACTCCTTCCACCGTCGAGGGAGAAGACCACAGCTTCCTTTGCCACCAACAGACACCTTTGAAGCTTCCTCCGCCCATGACGTCGTCGTCCGCAGCTACCGCTACTGTTGTTCGACGTTGTCGTTGTTGTCGTTCGTAGCTTCCGTCGTTACTGCTACTACCGTTCGTAGTTTCCTCTACCACCACCTCTATCATCCAAAAGTTCCACTATCGATAACTTTTTCTCCCCCTCTTAATATTCTTTTCTCCCTATTCGAAAGTTCCACTATCAGAGCGCCTCGTTTCGCTTAGGCGAACGCCTAACGCCTCGAGCATTTTGAGATCTTGGTGCCTTTTGGCACCTAGTTTTTTAAATCATTGATTAAGATGGAGAGAGGCGTCAAGAGTCTTATATGATCATCAAATGCCTTTAAGATTAAAAGGAGAATTTTATAAGATAATTGTGAGATCAACAATGTCTTATGCATATGAGTGTTCAACAGTTAAAAGAAAATATATACAAAAAAGTTTATGTTATTGAGATAAGAATGTTGAGATGAATGTATGACGTTATGAGGAAAGATAAAAAGAGAAATACTTTAATTCGTGAACAACTAAAAATCGCTTTAATAGAGGATAAGATGAGAGAAAATTGTTTAAGATGATATAGGCATGTGCTAAGCCCTATAAATATTATAGTTAAAAGAGGTGAAGTAATTAGTGTTAATAATACGAAGAAAGATAGAGGAAGACGTAAAGAGACTTTAATAAAAATATAAATAAATATTTTAGTATTCTGAACTCAATAAAATATATGATTTTTTATAGATCTTTATGGCGACAAAAGATCCATGTAGTCAAACACAAATAGTTGGGACTTACAGCTTTGTTGTTCTTGTTGTGGTGGTATGTAAGAGTGAAAAAAACTTGAGCATTGGTTACTATTAATGTCAATTACTAACTCAATCAATTAATTCCACTTGCTAGATTAACATAATATTATTAGTAATTACAACCATAATGAGACTTGCAAGGCAATAACAAGTGAACATGTTGGTATCATGGGTGAAATTGCTAATCAAAATGAAAGGGCTGTCATTTGCCATCGTGCTCGACACTTGGTGAGCAATCATTTGTGAACTTGCGTCTATTCGTTTTGCCTTCTAAAGTCCTTATTTTCTCCTTCTCCTCTTTTTTCTTTTGCACACCGAGTGTTTGCTAAATTGTTTGTAAAGCTATCCTCTTCACGAGACGTCAGGACTTATTCGTCGCTCACTTTCGAACTTATCAATTTGCTCTTTTTACAGGTTCTACGAGACCTGAGCAAGGTTGCAACTAGATTAACCCTTTGCGGATGGATTATGCAAGATCGTCTCATGACTTAAGCAATCCCAACTAACTCCAAGACATTGGTACAAGACTGTTTCATGACTTAGGCAACTCTAGCTAAGTCTATGACTTTGCCGCAAGGGTGCCTCACGACTTGAGTAATTCCCGCTAAGTACATGACATCGTGATTACTATTGATGTCATTTACTCAACCAATTAATTCTACTTGCTAGATTAGCACAATATCATTAGTAATTGCAACCATAATGGGACTATAACAAGTGAACATGTTGGTATCATGGGTGATTGCTAGTCAAAATGAAAGAAAGGCTATACATTTTCAAAAACTGACAACCAACTCTGAGACTTGAGTTTTTTAAAAAATAGATGAATGATTTTAAAGTGATAAAGTTTAGTAATGGTAAATGACCAGTTAAAACAGAAATGATGGATTAAGAAAGGCTACTATACATGTCTTTTAAAAACCTAATACTGCTGAAATTCTATCTTAAAATTTTGCTTATGATGTAACGAGAACAGGAACTTAAATCTATAGGAGAACTAATCAATAGTGTGTTTTATAGTAGTAAAAGTGTCAAGGTGAAAAGAGAGAATATTTTTTGTTTGTAAAAAATATAATAAAATCAGTTGCTCATTTTTGTGCAGAAAACATAAGAGACTAGTCACCTCTATAAAATATTAGGCAGCTGACTAAAAGTAATCACACATTTTCTAGACTAGTTAAAGCAATGGAAACTGCCAATAATAAACAATGCCTTAATTCTCACCTCGAATGAAAACATCAAACGAGTTACTGTATGCTGGATCATCATAACAAGGCATAGTGTAAAATGGTCTCACAGCCAAAGGATATCGACAGAGAATGTAGAAATCTGTGTCATACCTGTGTTGGCAAGTGAGATTATGCATGTCATTCACAAATCTCATGTAACCAGCAAAAGTAGAAAAGTAACCTACTTCTCACGGACAAGCCGGCCCAATCTTTTCTCGGCCTCAGTGTTCAAGTCACCTAGTGGATCAACTTCAACTCCAGCTTCCTGTCAAATCACTCATGGACTTCTTTAGTCGAGAAGCCACATAAAACTAACTTTATGGTTGAAACTTGGTTTACATCGTCAGAAAGCAAAAGAGACAGAGTAGCTAACTTTAATTATTTGAAAATAAATTAAACTTTTCAATGCTGGAGCTGCATAATTGCTGAGAGATCCATAGCAACGCAGCAAATTTGACTTCCATGTAACAGATTAAAAAAAAATTATCACAACCTTTGATCTCTTTAACAAGTAATTTAATTGAATAGAGAACATAAAAACATTACTAATATTCAACATGAGGTTCTTTTTGGAAGAGAAGCTATGTGCTTTTCGATAATGGCCAGAAAAGAGTCTGGTGTCCGCAACATATATATACTAAACACAAACACAAAGTCCCAGCTTCAATTTGACTTTCATGATAAAACCAACACTATGATGTGCATTCGATTGAGCTCTCCAGATTGCAATCCAATATCAATATCCTAATATAAATAAAAGCAATGGTTTCTATCTAGATGCCAACAATCCTCCACTCAACAAACTATTAATTTTTAGTGATAACCTTTTTTTTCTGTTCATAAGTTATATTACCAGTTCAGATCATAATCTCTACCAGATTCATGATGAAGTCAGCCTCCAACAGATTAATAACCTATTTCATTCTCCACATGGCTGAAATTTGTTTTCAGTGCCATGCAGCATGCTATATCAGCCTCATCTTCATTGCATTAACTTCCAAGTATTCAACACAATCAAAGAGAACTAAAGGAAAGCATACAAAAGTGCTCATAACTTAATGTTAACGAGTGATGACCAATGTGCGACTTTGATAAGAAGATATTGAAAATGAACCAGTTCATCTGATATGCACCTGAAGCATTTTGATGCCTTCCTGGAAATTAAGTCTCAAGGTCTTCCTCAAGTACTGTAAATCATAAACTAAAAGATATTAGAAACAATAAACAGGGGAAACTTGCCAAAAGCATGAAAGAAGTATTCTTTCATATTGAGAAAATCAGAAAGACAATATGTGCTGAAGGAGATTCAATTATTTAAAAGAATTATATATATCATCTTAATAAAGACCATATCCTTCACCTTCAGAGGTTCAAAAGGATACTGCCTGTTGATAGCATCAAGTTCCTTCTTGCAATTCTCATTCAGGTCATCAAACATCGTAACAAATAATCGATCCACAATATCACAAACCTATGCAAATAAATACAACAAGAAATCTAGAAAATTAAATCAAAAAATAATTCAATTAGAGGATGCAATAGAGTCGAATTCCTACCTCAAAGTAGTGCTCCTTAATTTCCATTTCAACATCAAGTCCAACAAATTCACATAAATGCCTGTGTGTGTATGAATCCTCGGCTCTAAACACAGAGCCAACTTCAAAAACACGTCCAAAACCGCCACATATCACCATTTGTTTATAAAGTTGAGGTGATTGTGCCAAACATGCTGGTTGCCCCTTGTAGTCAAGCTTAAATACAGCAGCACCTCCTTCGCTTGATCCAGATATCAACTTTGGGCTATGGATACCAATAAATCCCTCAGATCGTAGAAACCGCCTGAACACCTGCACATTGTTACTAAGGTCACATAAGATTTTGTACATAAAAAGACTAATGCTTTGATTTTAGTTCTGCAAAAATATAATGAAGCTGCAATGGAAGTTTTTATATCAAAAATGTTTCAGTTAGATGCATTCTAAGAGAATTAAAAAATCTACATGGGGCTGTTACACCATATAGACAGCTTACATTTCAGAAAAGGCAAAAACTAATTAGACATTGTAGAAATAAAGGCCACAATTAGCTCGCAAATCTTGAGAGATGTTATTCCTTTCCACAAAGACCTATGATGACCAATGACTAAGCAATCCATGTGGCGTATGGTGCTAACATAGTTAAAGTATTGTGTTCCAGCTTCCAAAAAGTTAAATTGTTTACAATGGTCTACTGATTAAGAATTGAAGAATCCCTGTCATTACAATCCGTACAAAGGAAAGGATTGCATGGCACAGAAGTGGGTGTTTATAAGCCCGTGCAAACCATTCCATGATAATGTTGCTAATTCTACGTTAGAAGACAGCATGGTGGAAGCCTATTAGTAACAATCAATGTAATAGGCAAAATGCTGGATAATGTCAGCAGCAGCATCATGGCATACAAATTTTTCATTAAAAAACGAATTAACGATAATAAAACAAACAGAATTTAGCACCAAATTTGACCATTTCTGAAAAAGTGAGCACAAAAAGGAACTTTCTATTAAAAAAAAAGGGCTAGACCTGGTATATAATATTGTGAACTTACATCCTCAACGTGACACTGAATACGAAAAATTGCCTGATTTGCTGGAGTCCGCAGATCAAGAACTCTATAGTTCAAACGTGTATCCTGACCAACACGAACAAGCTGCTCTCCAGTCTGTGTCATTCAGTTTACTACCTTCAGAAGATTAATCAATTAACCAAAACTTATATGCATTAAAAAAAAGTAAGACAAATGAACTTCCAATTTATTTCTAACAGTCCTAGATACTATAATAGTTTGACCTCTAGCATAAAAGTATATAAGGTGATAAAAGCACAAAACTGTTTCTTATTACTAACCCTTTTGATGTACCAAAAAAATAATAATTTTAATTTAAACAAACTTACAAGCTCTGCTTTTTCGAACTCTGTCTCACTTCGTGCTGCATCCTCAATATTAATAGGCAGATTAGGCAGAGATCTGTTGATACAGTAGAGCTTCCGTACCTGAACTTCTACCTGCAGATTAAAATTT
This sequence comes from Musa balbisiana, assembly GCA_004837865.1. Lineage (NCBI taxonomy): Eukaryota > Viridiplantae > Streptophyta > Magnoliopsida > Zingiberales > Musaceae > Musa > Musa balbisiana. The sequence continues at coordinate 3,807,920 of CM017190.1, forward strand.
GAGTAAGGAATCTTGTTTTCTCTCTCCCCCCTGCCCCCCAAAAAAATATCCAAGAGACTTCTTCATCGTACAGGATACTTAATAACCAGGGTTGCCATACATAACAAGGCACATAAATCAAGAAACTTGCAAATGGCATGGAGAACACCAGATAGGGTAACAAGATGGATAGTTGAGCAGCTATCTTCTAATATTAGCAAATAGAAGAATCAGCTAAAAGATCAGGCAACATAATATCGATAGATAAGGTAGAAACCTGTTGTATATGCCATTCAAGCAGGAAACTGAAAATTAATTCTTCAAGCAATTATCTCACATCAATGGCATGCATCTTTGACATTCACAGAGTTGGTTAACAAATTACAATAAAGAGGTGATTATAATATCTATCCATTACTATGGGCTTAAAACCTAGAATTGATTCAAGTAATGTCGTACATGGGATTTGAACGAAATTCTCCACTTCGATCTTATGTATGTCAGATATTACTAATCCAACATTGCTGCCATTAATCCATCATCAATGTTTTTTTCTGACCTCAAGCCGATAATCTATCACTTCAATTCTAACACCAAGGGGTCAACAACTCTAATTTTTCTTCATCTGTTCCCAGTAATCTGTGCATCCTTCCTGATGTAATTTCTCAAATTCTTCTTTCTTATACTTGGAAATAAATCATGTGACCTCAAGGAGAAAGCTCATAATAGGCCTTGTCATACTTCTGCAATGCAACGTTCTCCTCCAAATCTCAGCAGCATAATGCCTAACAAAACATGTGGTACCTTGACTATTCATTGACCTGAAAGAAAATGCAAGAAGAGAATGTATAACACCATCTTTCACTAACCTTTTAGGGTAAGTAATTTATCCAGCATCACTAGCCATAGGATTAAAACATACTGATTTGATTGTATGTTTACACCAAACTGCCCCCTTGACTAATCTATTTTAGCTTCTTCCTCCTAACAATGGCCAAGTGTCATGCACACTAAAACTTATACTTGTATGGGAAGCCAAACAACTTGATCTACAATATATTATCTCTCTGATTTTCTCCCATATATACCTAGCTTTCTTAATCAAAGCTGAATATAAATACAAATGCCCATTAAAAATGCATTCTAAAACTCGAGCATAAAAAACAATATCAGTTAATTCAATACCACCAATAGACATCCTTTGAATAATTGAGCCACCAGCAAGCCAGACATCAAACCAAAATAAAGCCTTCTTCCATTTCCAATATGAAAACCAATCAGATGCTTCAGCTTATGCCAACTCTAGCAAGAATCCTTAAACTTCATGGCATGATTCCATCACAACCTCAAAAAATCAGAACATATAAGCAGCATCGACTTAAATGCCCTTAAATTTAAGGAGTTAGCCAACACGCTGTCACCATATAATCATTTTAGGACAAGGGAAATCCCCTTCAAAAACAACACTATCCCTGCTTTTTATTGTTTTAATGGAGACAAGACATCATATTTCTGTGTCTCTCGGTTTCAAGAATGCAACACTTGTGGGCAATGTCAGCCGTCGTGTAAGAAAAAACAAACTCAAAGGTTCTCCATGGTCTCTCATTCTCATCAGCTAAAATCCTCACAGACTTGCTAAATTCGCAATCCTCGAAATCACACCATACAACCAAAATCAGTTCGAATTGGGGATATCTTTTGCATCAAGTCTCAAAGTCAAAGTTAAAATGTTAATTAGCGAACAAAGCTACGACAATTTATACAACAAGAATTGGGAATAATCAAGTACCTGCTGGGTCGTGCCCTTTATCGGGTCTTTAGGAATGGAAATCATCCCTTCAACGTCCACGATCGACTCCTTGCTGAGCCCCGTCGCGAACTTCACCATATGGGGGCTCACAAACTCCTTGTCGACTGTGAGGACGCACTGGACCGTGCTCATGAACTGCCGCAGGACAACAAAAGCCATCTTCTTGCTCACGGGCCTGATCGTCTGGGCGACCCCCCGGATGAGCACCGCCCGGCAGGCGAGGTCCGGGCCCAGCGCGCCGATCTCGGTCCACTCGCGTCCGCTGATCGCCTTGGACTGGATATCCTCGACCAGGACGTCGCCGTAGTTCGCGGCAAAGGGATCGGCCTCAGCGGAGTCCGCCTGGGAGGCGGCGGCCGCGGCTGTAGCGGACTGCTGCTTGCGGTCCTCCTTGGCCTCCTTCTTAGCGAGTTTCTTGGCTTGCTTCTTGCTGAGGGACGCCGCCGCTGTCTCGGAGGCATTGCCGTCGGCCGGAGTGGGCGGCGGGTGCACTTGACCGGCGATCTCGGCTTCAGATGAGGCCATGTTGAAGGCACTGCGCGTCCACAATCAAAACAAAACCCTACCACTAGCGGCAATATATAGGCAGATGGCAACATTGCAAAGAAAACCCTCCAATGTCAGTTATTTGATATATATATCCCTATACGTTTTAGTTTAACATATACATTCCTCTTAATCTCAATTTAACAAATATATCCCTATAAATTTCAGAAAAACATATTGACTATTATTTGGAATAATAAATACTTAATGAGAATATATTTAAGTATATTTAAGATATTATATATATGTATATTTTGAACTAAACAATCTTAACAAGTATGATTAACCTATATTGTTTAGGATCTTATTCCCAAGAGAAACGTTTGATGGATGACCACAGTTAATAATATATTATTCTAATCTTGGTCTCTAAGACCATGGGAACAGAATCATTCTTGCACAAATTCAGACAACAAATTCAGTTAATAATATATTCTTCCACTGTCAGACATCAATCTCAACTTGTTAATGCAACTTGATGTGGTCGCAGTCCATTATGGAGGACATGGGTCACACAAGGTAAAGATCGTTGATGCTCTAAAAGATACCATTTGATGAGTGCTTTATTCTGAGTCATAGATTAATAACATGGATTAGCTGTAGTGAACAGAGTTCATGGATTGGCTTGATATGTAGGGCCTCATTTCCTTTCAATTTTCCAAATCATATTCATAAGAAACCAATTACTGCTGCAAAAAGGATATCAACAGACAACAAATTTCACTCCTCTCCGACTTGAGTTCATCAAGATGTCAGTGTGTGTAGACAAGGAATGTTCATATGGCACACAATTTGTTATGTAGCATGCACACTGGTAAGATGGAGAAGCTAATCTTTGATTCAATGTGTGATGCCCAAGTTGCAAATGCACCTCGACACAATGAGCAAAGTTTCAACTGTAATCAGTAAACCAGATTCATGAACTTGCACTGAAAGCATAAGCATTTGCAAAAATTTTCTAGATACTGATAGGTATGGATCAATTTTAACCCATTCGAGGTATCGTGATGAACCTGATCAGTAATATTGAGATAGCTGATGATCACAACAATTCATTTGCAATTAACGAAGTACGTTACACATGGATGAACAAGGGAGTAGCATTGGTCTATATGCATTTAGGCAAATCACCACACTGACATAGCTGATTTCAGACTGGAACTAGTTGTCAGAATAACAAGCAAAAGTCTATCGCCTACGATACATGGCACGAGTTGGTGAGACTAGACAAGAGCAGGATACTGCTTGGCTTGCTGTCGAACACGTCTTCTGTACTCTTCAAGATCCTGTAAGTTAGCAGACATGTTAGCTTCTTGCATCAGAATCACAAATTGGTACCCTGACAAGCCCATGAAGAAGCCATGCAGATTTTTGATAAGACGGACCTGGATGAAAAGATGATAGCCATCGGTCTGAGCAGGATCAGCAGGATTTGGCTGATCTAGTAAGTCTTGTATCCCCACAAGTATTTGTTTCACTGTTATGGCTGGCCTCCATCCCTGCATATGACAAAGGCAGGTCATAACACATTTAACAGCGACAAATGCCAATGAAGATGGTTTACAGCAGTAGCTTACACTGTCCTCATTGAGAATTGAAAGGCACACTGTTCCTGAAGGATAGACATTTGGGTGGAAGAAGCCCTGCGGAAACCTACACTTGGGAGGTTTGCTAGGGTAATCCTCACTAAAATAGAGTGTTAGGGGAAAGTAGCCACCTTCCCAGTCAGTCTGCAATGCAAATATTGCAAATTATGATTTTAAGAGTACACACCTGTCCTGACAAGACTTTAACTCAGATGTCTAGCTCAAATATACCAAGAAAAGGGAAATATATGATAGTATTTATCTTTTGCAAATAAGCCTGCATTAAATTTAAGCACCCTTGATTCTAGTGGTTCAACATAATGTTTTAACAGGGTATTGCACTTTAGAGTATTATATTTATATATACAAGTCCATTACTATTAATTTTTTTCCTAAAATTGCACGTATCAAAATGCATATGATTGCAAGAGTAGCTTTCTGCTTCTTTACAATTGCTTTCACTAGAATTGTTTGTTTGCACATCTAATTTGTCATCCACTATGTTGTGAGAAAATCAGTTTACGTAAGCATAATTCATATACATAAAAACCATACATTTGTTTTTTCATGAAACTTTATTTACAGAACGGGTACTAAATGGATAATTTACAAGCTACAAAATCATGCCTCAGTGTTAATAACATCCAGTAATTAGCAAACATTATGCACCAAAACATTAGATCACGATGATATTGTTGAGATAGCAGAGCCACTAAGAAAGACGATAATTGATTGCATCTCAAGCAGGTCTGAGGTAGTACTGGCTGAGGATGACATGAACTCATCTAAGTGACCTTACGTGTTGGGAAATACCTTTTAAAACATCAGAAGGTTATAACACAAAAAATTTTGATACATTAGAAGGAAGACCAAGTCAGATTTTAATAGAACATGAGAAAAAAGTACCAATCTTTTTAGTGAAAATTGCAATCCTGGACAAATCCAAATTAGATCTCATCACAGAAAGGACTCCTAAGCTTGATCCCAAGAAGCTGAGACTTTAAAGCACTATCTTTACATTATTGTTGTTGTTCAAAATAACACATTCGCACCAACTAATAAAACTGATAAAGAAACATGAAAAATATTGCTTCAATTCATTCGGCAATTTAATAGAAACTTTTCCCTTATTTCTGGCAATATAGTCAGTTCAGCTAGTAAAGGTAGACAACAAAACCAACAAATTCCATATTCCAAACATATCAAAAGGAGGAGAAAAAGGAGAAGAGAAGATTAAGAAGAATAAACAAAAATCTTCAAGGAGAAAAAAGACAAAATGAATCACACAGCAACAACCAGACACCCAAGTCTGGAATGGTCTAATCAACTTGCTTCACATATTTATCATTATTTTGAGAAACCAAATTACATAAATATCTATTCATCAGGATGGTAAACGGGTTGTCAAGAAACTTCATGTGGTTATCAAAATCAAATCATGGTAAAAATAGTAAGACAACTAATTATGTCCAAGAAAGGGCAAAATTAAAGAGCTATCTAGGAAAATGAAGATTGCAAACAAAGAGATTCATATATGAGATCAGAATCAGACTTACCCCCGGCTTACCAGGGATCGTGCAATGCCATATCATCAGATTCACAGTACCATCTGCCAATATTTCCGGCTTAGCCACAAAACCCTACCAATATTGGCACCACTAAAATATAAGTACAATAAATCAATTTGACGCTATAAACATTCTATGAGCCCACAATCAGAGAGAGCAACACACATGGGGGTGATTCTTACGCCACGCTTTGCGTTCTTCTGCGAGACGACCGCGTGCTATGCCTCCAGACATGTTGTAGCCTTTTTGCAGATCTCTCAGGTTCCTACAATTACGGAACTTCAAAATTCTGCCTTGCAATTATAGGTATCGATTGAAATGTAAAGCTTTTAGCGATGATGACCAAGTAAAGAAGCCATATATGCACCATATGGGAGCACTACTGGCAACAGAGAAAAAATCTCAACACAGCAGAGGTCAGACAGAACTGTATGTCATGGAGAGCATTCATATACATGAAACATCCTCGATTCCAAGTGTTGATTATGGAACCCTAAATAGGGACTTCGTAATGCAACTAGCCTCAGAAAAATTTCTTAGTGTCCAATTAACATCGGTGAGACGTGCTTACAAAAGTATAAAACACCAAAAATAAGGAGAAATCACAGCATCATCCTGAAAATTCGAAGAAAAATACAATTTTGCACTAGTTACAAACATCTGCATCTCGCGGAGGAGATGGCAACACATGAAAGCTTCAAATTTTAGCATGCAGACTGTTCATCAGCTCAATCACCAACGTTATCCTCGTTACTACGAACAAGAAAGACCGGTCGATGAGATTAATCTTGTGCAGAACCCGTCAAACACAGAGATCGAGCAAGAAAACCCAACTCGACGCATCGAATCCTTAATCGAGAGGCACGAGACGAAGAACAAGAGAGAGAGAGAGAGTAGCGCATACCTTCGAGAGAAGCGAACGCAGACACGGCTCTCTTTTCCAGCTAGACGAAGGCTTTTAATAGCGGGTTGTGATGGAGGACGACGGGAACGCACGTGGAAAGACCGTCGTCGATAGACCGTCGTCCGATCTTAAACGGACGGTTCTGCGTGGTATGACGGGGGATAGCGACTTAATGCCTAAAGAAGTCGGCCGTTGAATAAAATGGACAGTCCGCGTGCGAAGTACGCAAGCAATTTAAACGCCCCTTTCGTCCCGTTGCTTTCGGCGTTGCTATATATATTTACCTATCTGTCCTTTGACAATATCATGTTTACCATTATGCATGTAAAATTTGGCATGTTGTCCTATTAATGTTAAAACTTATTTAACCACTTCCTAAATAACAAAAGTATTCCTAATATTCTTATCTTCTAATAGGTTTTCTAAAAAATAGCAATGTAAATTAGAGTTTTTTTTAATATCTACTTATGCTCGGGAAATTGAAAAGAATGTTCCACGATAATTATTTGAAATTACGATAAAAAGATAAAAAAATTTCAGGTTTTTATGAGTAATTCCTTCGATGAAAATTTATTTGGTTATCAAATTAAAAATATTTGATCGTTGCATTTATGCTCTCTTCAAATGTCTATATTCTATCATCTTTTTATTATTATTGTGGGATATGAGCATGAGCACATCCAGAATTGATTCTTGACTATTGCATGATTCTTTCATAAATAATTCAAAATATAATTGATACGTAGCCCTTCAAATTAGGTTCGCCTTTACCACTTTAACAAGCATATTATATATATATATATATATATATATATATATATATATATACACATATACATATATTTGTGTGTGTGTGTGTGTGCGGCTGCTTCCAGTTTCTCATCGAGTTCGGTAAACGTTCGATCGAGAATGCAGGATACTTCGATAGTTCATGATATTATTGACCAAAGGGTTCCATAGTCATTCATCAAGAACAAAGCAGTAATAGAAGCAGCAAATGTTCTCAGCCGAGAAATTTAGTATTGGTTGGCATGGACAGATACTCTAAGCTGATGGTATCGGAGTGGATGGCACAGAAAGGCATACAAGTAAAAGTTGCCAAGCATCTGGAGCTGATCAATCCAGTGTCGATAGCGAGAACATCACCTGGTATACAAAAGCATCACTGAGAGATCACAGTGCAAATTTGCAGAGCATTAAACAAGAAAGTACATGAGGTAGAAACTGACCTTGGATTCAGAACAATGTAATAGTGATCTGGTCGAGGGTCTCAGTGTATCCGAGTGGAGTCAAAGAAGGCGGCTTGGTATGGTGCTTTGTGCAGCTGAAACTCCTGGAACTGACCACCATTACCGTTTTGCGGGTTGAACGGCAGCATCATGGACTGTGATGGGGACTGATCATCCTGCAAAAACCTTGTTGCTAAATCAACCGGACTTGCAGCAGGACGGATAGCAACTGCATTCTTTGGTTTAGCAAGCTTGATATGAGAAGTTGGCCCTGGGTTGGCTGAACCGCAAGGATCATTTGACAGAAGAGAGAGAGCACAACCAAGACCCGGTGCTCCATCCAAGTTGGAAGCAAAAGCAGATGATTCCAGAGCTGTAAAGTAAAAACTTGAATGTTAACCTCAAGACTAATGCAGTATGGCTAGCTTCAGAACGAGGAGTGCATTATAGGAACCAATCATCCCGAATATGCACAAAGTAGATTGATTTTCAGTTGTATTCTATGTCAAAAATCGCCAGAAAGAATAGCTACTAATCTTTTTGTAATGTTCATGGAAGAAGAGCAGAGCTCATCATGCAAATGAGAAGTGGAAAATTCTCCTGATACATGTCTTACCGAAGAGAGGAACACATAAGACATACGTTTTCCCCCATGCAAAAGACCATGTTAACGTGTGGACAGAAAGAGACAATAAAGTTGGTATATCTATACCTAAAATACAACAGTTCCAAACATGGATACAAAAGATTAATAGACAGCTATTTCCTTTTATCAACAAACTTTTCAAGTGCTTTAAAATGTTACCTTGATTTAGGACATCGACAGTGGTGCCCTTGGTAGGCAAGAGCCCGTCCATGTCATGGAGAAGGGTGGAAATATTGTGTGTTTGACAAGATTTAGAAAACTGCAGCTGCCCATTAACGCCTGCTACTTTATTTGACTTTGTCCAAGAATTGGGTTGAACAAGCTTGAAGTTGCTTGGGCCATCCCATGGGGAACTTACAGTGGTCGTCATGTGACCAAGAGGAGTTGGACCAAAATCAAGATTCATCTGATGTCTTTCATCTGTACAGGATCACAATAAGATAAAACATATGGAGAGAAAACCTTCATTCAAGTTGCGGTGAAAAAGGTTATAATCATGGGATCTACAAGCAGTTAACAAAAACAATTGCAATTTCCAAAGTGAAAATTTTGTACTTCTTAAATTGACAAGGCAAAAATGTCCAGCAACCACATATGCTAACAATAAAAAGAACAAAAATGTTCAATCACTCGAACTGCTACAGATTGCAAATGGAAGGTTGGCACTCCATAGACATGCCTAGTTACCATAATTAACCAGTTCTAGTACACGTTCAACAGCTACTAAAGAAGCAATTTGCTAAGCTACTAGTACGCGTTCACTCATCTCCTCTCAATTGTAATCTGATATTGGAGAATTGAATGTGGTCAATCTGGTCCTACAAGACTCGATATTCCTGGGTTTGGATGTACTACTGACTATGTGTTGTGCATATATCCAACATGGGTGTTAAACACAGTAGCAGAAGCTGCTTTTAATGACATTTTATGCTAGTCTGAACAAAGTGGTGTCAACTTGAACCAGTAAGAAGCGAAAAAGATACAAGACAACAACTATGACAACAGTAAGCCATGATGTTCCAACTTTCCACCATTAAGCTATGTACAAGGCAATAAGCAAAAAAAGGCACACTGCAGAAAAAGAAAAGGAAAGATTTCAAGTGAATGCATCTAATAATGGATTATTGCAACCAGCTGATGCAGGCATCAGAGTTGACAGCACTAAGGGGAAAAAAATCAATCTGACTTAAATAACTGAAACCATTGGCTTCAATCAAACTTACGGAATAAATTTCAGATAACCCATTAAGCTGAAACAGGATGCAACAAAATGTCAGGAGATAATATAAAAAGAGGCAAGAAATAATATATAATCCAAGAAGAGAGTGACAGATCTGAAATTAAAATAAACAAAAGTGATTTTATGCAAGAGAAGCAGTCACTTGTGGAATACTAAGAATAAGACCATTTGTGCAGTTACCGCAAACCTAAAAATGCATCTTAACCCATATATTTAACTTAAATCCATTTGAAAATACAATAATACTAAAATAATCACTAAATGCGGAAAAGGAGAAATTCTAATGCCAATCCAAGAAAAACAACAGTTTAAGAGCGTTAATAATGTGCTTCCCTGAATTTAATTATTCAGTAAACAGAAAAAGAAATAGAAAGATTGTTTTTTTAAAAGAAACAGCAAAACTGTTAACCAAAATTCAATTATGCTTGTAAGAAAATGATCATAGCTGCCCGAAGCTACCATTCTTTAGGAAGAAAAAAAAGATTCAAGTTGCTAATTTCGAAGGACATAGTCAAGTTATACCATAAAATGATGAGGAAATCCTTGAAGAATTGAATGAGATCGTTGCTGGCTGTGGCTTCCTACGACGTGCATTATGATCAGATAGACGCCTACGGCAACTTCTCTTTGTTTGATCAAACTCAGACAAATGATGGAACCTGGAATAACCGAAAGGTTATTTTCAGATTGTTTAATTTGTCAATAAAAAAAAACGTATGAAATTTTTCAACAGAACATATATCTGGAGCACACCATACAACACAATGACCAGAAAACACTTACATAGAATATGTTACTATAAATTCCCAATGCAAAACCCAAATATAGAGTTACGAATCCTTTCACCAGTCATTTCATTTAGAGCTTCAGATTCTGTTCACATTAGCCATCTAAGCTTGTGCAACTACTACAATCAGCATGACGATATTGGGCAGCAAAGAACTTTAATCTATATGATACACGAGGTGTGTTGACAATGTGTTAAAGAGGGAAAAATCAAATAAGATATAAGTTACTTAAAAGAGCTCCATAATATGTTTCATTCACTTTCACAAAGCAACTTAAAAGAGCTTCACCTGCTACACTGTTGACAAAACCGGCGCTCCTGACCAGCTACAATTACCTTGGGAGACTTTGAATGGCTTTCACAGATTCTATGTTTGCGATGATAATCTTTAGCTGTGGTAAGGTCAATGTTACAACCCTCAACCTGGCAGTAGGGGCTTTGTGAACTCTGCTGAGACACCCTAGGTTTCTTAGTTACAGCAGTGGATGAGGCCAGAGGAGGCAAGGAAGATGAGCTTTTGACATTATTCTTTGCACCACCTTCTTCAAAAAAGGTGTGTCCAAGCTTCAAATGAGTAAGCGGTTCCTTAGGGCGGCCTCCAGCCAAAGGAACAGGTGAAGTTCCAGAACCCCCAACCCTTGCAAAGATAATCTTATTCAAGCTATGAGGGGCCGCTTCAGCTGAATTAAACTTAAACTCCAAATTTCTCTGTTCTGTCTTAGGCGAAGAGTCAACTGATGAAGAGATGAAGCTTTTGGATGAACTATTGCCCAATTCTAGAGCAGATGATGCTTCACCATGAGATGAACACACAGATCCATTGCAAATACCCATGCTGCCTTGACTCTTCAACGGAGGTTCTTGTGCAGGTTTACATATTTCATTTTCTTTTTCACTGAATAATTCCAGAGTTTCCCAATCCCACTGGAATGGAGTCTTGGCAACCCAATCCATCCAAGAAGCACTTGCAGATTTCAAGTAGAATTCTGATCGAAGAAATGACTAATAAAATGCACTCGGAGGTGCTGGATCATCAAGCGAGAATAAATTCAACCAAAAAAGAGTAAACAGAACTCACTTAATCTGGATAAAAAAAGAAGAGTACAGACCAAAAAATTTTCACAGGCTCTTCTCGACTTCTTCCATCCTTAATGACAGGAGCTTGGGAAAAGCAAACTGCAATCAAACACTTGTTGATCAGATCAGCGGAAAACATAGCAATGGGATGGAAAAGAGCAATCTTTACCTCCGGTTGTCATGCCAGGATGCGGTTAATGTCCATACACATCAATAACAAAAGCAATCGTGTTTCCTGCTGAACTCACAGAAACATAATGAATCTTCTGCGCTTATCTTCTTTGATCCAGGCTACAGCAAACTCCTTTCACGGGAACAATGACTCGGAAGCATCTGAGGCATTTCTTACACTTCCTTTTCTCACAGCTGAAACATGAACAAACACACAAGACACAAATTTCCCTCTGTTGGTTTATTCTGCCACAAATCTGATCAAGGTCTGTACTACCAGTTGGCTGATGAAACAATTAGCACTAGTGCTCCCTTAAAAAGGAACACATCCATGGATATCAACTTTACCCCGTAGTTATTTTCTCTCAATATTTTCTGCTCCACCAATCCATGATCAACTTTATTCCGTGTACTCGGGTCCTCCCATCGGAAAGTGCCAAATAACTTGAGCTACCACAGAACACTTCTTATCAATCAACCACAAGCAATTGTTCGGGCTGAAGGAAAATAAACAAAGAAGTCAACTTGGGATAGCTCTAACTTCCTATTCTTGGATGAACGATGTTGGAATGCTTTTTATTTCCTCCCACACAAGCATAGTTAACCACAAACCGAGCTAAAAAGCTAGAAATCTTTCACCTTCTCCATCAACACATCAAAAAGGAGATCGCGAGGAAAAGGCTTGCCGTGAGGAAAAGGTAAAGAAAGCGACCAAACGTGACATGTGGACACACAAGAGGTACAAGCACATGGAACCACGATAGTATGCTTCTTCGTGCCCTATGTTTGCCCTTTTTACTGCAGTCGCCCACCTAATTGATAACAAGGAACTCAGTGGCTTTCGTACAGGAAAGCAACCATCCAAAGTTACTGTCACAGAACCTCGAAAGGAAACGGTACTGCAAATTAACTAATGTCTAAGTCAGATCTTCCATTCTATACTTCTTACAAGCTTCAGATTAGGTTTAATCCGGAGAAGGAAAGGGTTAGAAGAGATCTTTGGCCATAAGGACCCAATTGCATCGTTGTTATCAGACCAACCCGCCATCTTTATCGGACCAAGCTCCGTAAAGAAAAAAGCGTACTTTTTACCTCCTCAAGGGGAGCAGGAATATCAAACACGGAAACCAAAATGCAACTTTTACCCGGTCGGGAAAGGATAAAAAGGAACACACCGGTGAGAACCCTTGAAAGGGCGGAATCTCGAACCCTAATTATTGGGAACGTTCTAGGGTTGAAGCCGGGCGGCGTTTGTGAGACCCACCATTGATTCCAGATTGTTTTGATTGAAATCGATCTTTGGTGGCGGTGCATTGAACCGAGAGCGGAAATAGCCACCAGAAATGCACTGCAAGCGATCACGTGCGGTCACCTGACCGCACCAGAACACTCGCCCCCTCTTGTCTGAGAGAGCACTCCATCTTGTCTCGCTCAAAATGGGCGGCGAGGGGCGAGGGGCGAGGGGCGAGGAGCGAGATGGCCGGACAAGGGAGCTCGAAGAAGTGCGACAAGATGGGAATTCTAGCAAAAAGTATGAATATATTGGGAAATTCAAGAAGACGAGAAAATTCGGCTATTGAAATGTAATTACAACTTTGTCCAACATCAGAGTCGAATACACTCACCCCCCGGTGAGTTTGACTAATGGTTTCTTGATCGAGTAGTGACCAATGATTCTGTATAACGGACTATCGTTCATTATCAAAGATTTACTATAAAAGACGTGTTTTTTAGTTTTTCTCAAATAAATTAAATATATAATATATCTTTTATTTTTTGAATTGATTCACTTGAAGGTTTACGATGATAAGTTTGAATTATCAAACTTGGATTGACTCTGAACTCTTATATGTCAGACAATTAAAACCTATGATAATAAGAAAAAAATGATTTTCCAAGATCATGAAACCATCTACATGAGCTTATCACTTGCATCATATCACCATGGCTTATAGGATCTGTAGTAATATATCTAACTTTAATATATGAGTTGCTGCCTTGAATGAGCTAAAGACATTGGCACATGGATTTCTGGAAGGCTACACCAAACTGAACTGTTCATAAGTGTCGTCGGATCTAGGTTTGGCAGGTCAACATTATTTGACCCATCTAACTTGGGACCTCTGCAAGGAACAGATTTTAATATCATGTGGACCTGAGCTCCTGTTCCATCAGTGGGGGAGGCATCAACAGCTGCTTGACAAAGCTGCCACCAAGGAGTCATTTTTGCATTGGTGCTGTTGCTGCTTTGACTGTTCCTGATGTTGTCAGTGGTTTTCTTGGAGGTCTGAGAAGATGAACCTATCATTTTCTTTTGGAATCTTCAAGGCCTGGTGTCACTGACAGTAGCTTGGGGCATCAGCTGCTGGAGTAGCCTCTCTGGCTTGGCAATTTTTTAGGCACTTCTTCAAGATTATTTATCTTAAAATAAACCAACTTATGAAATATTTTTTTGATCTCATTCATCATGAGGCCAATCATACTGATGATTGTATAGGGAATTTTCCATCTTCAAGACACTCTTTCAAGATAGCTGGTCTTTAAGAAAATAAGTTTGTGAGATGTACTGTTTATCACTTTGATTGGTTGTGATAATGATGTGCCACCAGAATCAAGCCATGTTCTTTCTCACAGTGTAACAAGGTTTTGTTGCCCTTGCAATCTGTGACAATTGATTGAGTACTTTTAGTAGGAGGTTTTGAATGAAAAGAGTTACCAACATACAGTAAGGTAAATGACTTTCCATGCATGATTGTAGATTGATATTGTCTGCACTGGGGGGTCAAGACAAGTCAGAAAACAAAAAAAAGAGTAGTTAAACACCTCTCATCTAATGTTTAGAAAACAACAACACAAGAACCTACTTATCTACTCTGTGTACTATCAGTAGCAAGTGGGTTTTTAGCAACATGCATACCAAGAATTCTTTAATTTGGTGGAAGTGCAATAGGAATTAATGAATCAATTATTCATATTAATTTGGACAAGACAAAATGGAAGCATAGATACACTCTAACTAAGAACCCTCCTGGCCTGGATCATTGATTGAACATTGGTCTTGTGTGGTTGCAGATTCAGTTCCCAAGCAGTTCTTAAACAATGACAAGTCTATGTTGTCTATTCTCTTGAGAAGAAGAAACTTCAGAAAAAAGGGAGAAAGATTAGACACCAGATGCAAATGATCTATCAAAAAACCACAGCAGCAAAGGCAGTGTGTGTTCAAATGATGTCAGCTTGCTTGATTTGACTGCACTAAACCCACCCTGTCATTATGGTTATGCTCAATCATCTTCTTTCTAGTCATCAGCACAAAACCACATTTTTGTACTTGATTAACTCCTTGATCTGATCCACAATAGAATCTTTCAATCATCTCCAGTACAGAGGTGCTCTTCTCTATCAAAATCACATTTGATGGCTTGTTTCTTCTTGTGGAACCCCATTGCAGAACACTGCATATTATGTGAACTTATTTTGCCTATTCCACAACACCCACTCATGGAGATGATCATGATGGTGGTGAATTGCATCAAAAATTCAAAAGAGAAAAAATATATTTTTTGATAAATAATTAATCAATAATTTATTTTCTCATACAACTAATTCAATAATGTCCACAAGTGAATCTCATAAAACAAAAACATCTTAATTGGTTGAATCGAACACAAAGATTCAACCCGTGTTATCTCGCGTCAACACGATGGTAAATGATTTGATTTAAAATAAAATATAATAATAAATTTCTTTTATAAAATATAAAAATTAACCCAAATATTACTTTAAGAGGGCATTCATTGTTCATGGGACCAATTATTTAATATTTAATTAAGTAGTTAATATAATTGCCAAAAAAACATATTATAAAATTTGAACTTTAGCTTTATCTAACACCTTTCATCTCCATCAAGAGCACTTGAACTGTTGCATCCTGGCATCTAATCCAGTTGTTTAAACCCCAGCTTGTTCTTTGCTGTCCTCAAACTGACAAGTAGAATTTAATATGAGCTCTGCTAAGTATATGACACCAACTTGCTTCATGTACTTGGTTGGGGATCAATGAGATAGCAAGTGGCAGAGTATTTTGTTGTGTGCCCTATCACCATGATAAAGAAAACATAGAATCAAGTCAATTGGCTATTTCCTTAACATACTTTATGCCAAGTGTTATAATGTTGCATTTATTAGCTCATTGAGTGGGGGGGGGGAATATAATTCCCAATTCTTTATGAGCTGTTGCATTATCTCATTTATGTTTTATTTATATTATATATATAATTTAAATCTAGAAAGTTAGACGTGAATCCGTTGTAGTCTAGTTGGTTAGGATACTCGGCTCTCACCCCAGAGACCCGGGTTCGAGTCCCGGCAACGGAAATAATTTTTGGAACTTATTTATTTATTTTATGGACTTTATGTTTAGCTGATGATGGACATCAAATGTTTGTTATTTTGCTTGGCTGATGCTAGCACGTCACGTGTTTGATATTTTGCCTCGTCGCCCTCGTCATTGCGAATATTTCCGGATTCTTATTACATCAGAGGTGAAGGCAGCTGGGCTCCATTCCATGTCCTGTGAAGCACCCATCTGCTGCCCAGAGAGAGCAGAAGAAGATCATGTCGCTGAAACCTTTCCTTTTTCTTTTTTTTTTTCTTTCTGCCGACGATCTGACAAAGTGAGCTCCAATTGTTTGTGATTTTGCTCCGCTGATGTTAGCACACCACATGTTTGATATTTTGCCTTGCCGTTCTCGACATGGAAAATATTTCACTGTACTTGCGAAGGCTCGTCACATAAAGAGGTGAAGGCATCTGGGCTCCCATCCCATGTCCGTTGAAGCCCCATCTGCTCTTGTTTGTGTTCTTTCTACTGACTATCTGACAGATTGAGTTCTAACAGTTGACTTTGTAGTGACAGTATCCTACCCAAGTAATTATGAATCATTCAGACAGAATTCAGCAAAAATAAATGAGGATCTTCCTACTGTAGATGACAGGTGTTAACTCTGTTCTATATAGATAAGAGCTCATGATCACTGAATGCACACTAGTCATGGAAGTATGGCTGCAATTTGAAGACACCATGCATAATAATGTGCATGTTAAAATGTCAAAACAAGGTAAGAAATAGTGAAAGAAGTACAGACAGTATCAGACCAGCTCCCTGGTATCTGATTCCAGAATCGGCTATGATCATTATACCAAACCTGCAAGTACCAGTGGATGGATCCTTGTTCGTGGTCGTCGCCAGGTTTTCGAAACCACAAGCCACATCATCCTGGTCGTTCTTCTGGTAAAAACTGTTGAAAGCATATGATATATTCCCTCGGGCATCCAGATCGCCACACGAAGTCTTGTAACCGAGACTAGTGCAATCTGCATTAGCACATGCATAGCTGATGCTCGGTGCGACCTTTGAGTTATCGAGGTTGACAGAGGGCTTCAGAACACACCACTTCTTGTCCAGATACTGGATATTCTTGGCACGAAGTAGCGTGCCAGTCTTCGTCGTCCCCAGATTCAGCTGATACTTTGGCCACCCATCGTAAGTGTAGATACCCCAGTGCCGCTCGAAGTTCCCTGGTTGGATGCTCTTTTGATCCTCATCGATCAAACTGAAAAGGTATGCATCAATCGGTCCAGCCCTCATCGGTGTGCCCTGCCCTGATGAGATGTGGTTCATGAATCCTTGATTGAACTTCTGAGCATATTGAACATTTGCATTCATGTCGCCGTCTGTTGGCCAACCAATCTCACCAACGATGATGGGGAGATTTGGGAAGCCATTCTTCTTCATGGCCCATACGAGAGTATCAAGATTTGCGTCGAACATGTTGCTGTATGTGACTGAACCATCAACGACAGCAGAGGAAGATCCTTCGAAGAATGCATAGTCCACAGGAAAGTTGGGGTCGCTATAAAGGCTGATGAAAGGATAGATGTTCACGGTGAAGGGTGCGGCATTGTCATTGAGGAACTTGACAATGGCTAGCATGAGGTCGCGAATGTCAGAGCGGAAGTCCCCATCAGAAGGTCGACCACTAGGAGAGGCATAAACATCAGCATTTTGAGGAGTAGTGACTTTGACCTGGTTACTGAGGCCTGCTTTGATGAGAGCTCCTTGGATATTTTGGAGTGCTGGAAAAGTAGTCTGCAGAAAGCTCCCATTGTAGGTCTGCAAGAAAGGTTCATTTCCAACTGCGACATACCTGTTCATGATAAGAGAGCAAAATTTTGCTGAGCAAAGCATCAATATGAATTAGTCCTGAAAATTTCAATGTGTGGAAACCGGAACACAATGTTTAAATTGCAGCATTGAACATCACAAAGTATTTCAGGTACTGTCACCTTGGTTCATCAACCTTTTACACTAGACTGGATTTGCATGCTAACTACAGTTTGAGTGATTGCCATTATAAACCAAAAGTCAAGAAATCCTCATAAAGAAAGGAGCAGCTCAGGTTTTATATGACGTGATAAATATCAATACATGGAAATTATCATATATCAACATCGAAATAGAAAAACACAAGGGAGAGTACTTATATCATCAAAGAAGCTTCTTGTTTGAGAAAGGAAAAGGTTAAACAAGGGGATCAGAGAATGCGAATAGAACACAGATATACAATCTAGGAATTCTTCGAATCCCAAACCTGATCACTGCAATAATAATCTTGGTGGAAATATCTCCTTAGGTGGCCTAATTATCACTTGTTACGGAGTTTCTCAGGAAAATTCGAATAAAATCATAGATAAGTTGTAAAAAGTCCCAGTCAGCTAGCATCCATTCCTAATAAAATCAGTTTAGAACATGGTAGATTCCCAATGAGAGGAAACTAATAAATCCACAAATATATAACTAATATAACAGGGTGTGGTGACACTTGGCAATCACGTTTGAGGAGAAGAAAAGTGAGGTGAGATAAACCCTTCATGTCCATGCTGTCCTAGAAGACCTCGTTGTTATTCGGTTTTGGTAATGGCATTGCTTAGCAGCTCTGTGCTCTTACATGCACAACGGAATCCCGAAAATGTATAATATCTACCTGGCCGCTTCATGCTCATGAGAAAGTCAATGGTGTATCATAACAATTATGACTGCAAAAATTAAAATGTTCTGATAACGTCCATAGTCAGAAACTTATGTCGCTAATATGAATTAAAATGTTTTATCAGTAAGCATCTATCAAAGAAGTTGCAGTTTTAACCATGCCATACATGGTTTCTAAAGGGAAGAGGCAAGAATAGTACACACTTCATAGTGGCAGGAACAATTTGAGATGTTTTTGTTAGATTTAGCGTAATGA
Organism: Musa balbisiana; assembly: GCA_004837865.1. Classification (NCBI taxonomy): domain Eukaryota; kingdom Viridiplantae; phylum Streptophyta; class Magnoliopsida; order Zingiberales; family Musaceae; genus Musa; species Musa balbisiana. Next base: position 3,826,767 of record CM017190.1, read on the forward strand.
GAATTCCAATAGAGCGAAATATTTAGATTATTAGCAGAATATGTGATGCTGTTCTTTCAACTAATTTCCTCATATATTTTTCTTTTGGTGAAATAAGTAATAACAGTAAAGAACAACACATTCATTAAAGAAACTGTATAAATTTGACAAAGTCATTGATACTTAAATTGCCAGATCAAGAAAGATCTTTCAGAAAATAGAAAAGCTAAAAGCAAATTATGAGTCATTGCAAGCAGAACTAGGAGCTCAGAAGACTGGACCTCAAACCCCAATTTTTTGCTTCCTCTCCTACTTGTAGATCCCAGTGTTGTGTGCCCCATCTCTTTCTTTATTTACAAACAGTTTCAATCGGCCTATAACTTTGTGTTTAATAATTTCATGTAGTCCCATATTGGTTAGGATTTGGAGAGCCATGACTTCTCACCCAATTGTGAGGACTGCATAAATGCTGGAAGAATGTGAAATATTATGCAGTTAAGATGGGTCTGTTTCAAGAAGGAACTCCCTCCTTGGTTCCTTTTTAATTCTCTTCACGAGATTTTTGTTCTACTTGACTTGTTCGTTGAGTGGAGAGTGTTACGCACCTTTAGGGAAGGCAACCAGTGTGCCCACTCACTTGCTTCTTTTACTAAACGGTCCAAAGCGGATCACATTTGGAGGCAGGATTGGCATCCTGACTTCTTCTCTATTTTGTACTCTGATGAGCAAGCTTTACCTCGTAATCGTCCTTTGAGTTAATATAGTTCTTATCTTTTTGAAAAAGGAAAAGAAAAGATGGGTTTGTTCCAAAAATGCAACAAAGAGTCCTCAGCTAGGTAGTGATTGATTGTCTTCAATATGCTAAATCTCGAGGTCTTAATATACATCAAGTGCATGCAGGATTGTGTTCTTGGAATATTCTAAATTTCCAGGTCTCAATATCATCAAGTGTGTGCAGGATTACGGTTTCCAAGTACTCCCAGGTGATACACCAAAAATGCTACAAAAGAGTCCTCAGCTAGGCTAGGTAGAGTGATTGTGTTCAAGATGCTAAATCCCGATGTCTCAATATTCATCAAGTGTATGCAGGATTGTATTATTGGAATACTTGGAGGTGATCTATTATCTCAAATTAAAAGTTCATAAGGAATCATTTAGCAACTGCAATCATATGGATCACAAGATATAACCCTAGTTAGAAAGCAATGTAATGAAGAAAGGGAGAACCTGATATTGACTCCATCATTGATGTATGCTGAGACATTCTTGGACACCCAGTTGTTTGCAGCCTTCATACTAGTGGCCAGCATCGCAAGCATGTCATTTGGGATGCCAACCATGACCTCCAGCCCACTCTTCCTCAGGGCACTCATTGTGCCCTCTTCAGCATCAAACAGCTTCACCTTCTGAAACCCATTCTCCTTCAGCATCTGAACCACCGTAGTTGGTGATAGAGGGTGGCTTGCCTGTGTCCCCCAGTTAGCACCAATCCCACCCACAGAAACCAGTAAGCAAATCCAAGAAAGAACCCCAAAAGCAAGTGAAATCCGCCCCATTCTCCCCAAGCTGCAACTCCAAGATCTTGTTCCCAGTCTACCTTATGGACTCGAGAAACCCCAAGTGTAACAACAAAAGAAGATTTGGATCAAGAGATTTCACTACCACCAGCAAAAAAGTTCCCAAGGAAATCCACTTGGAGCAACCTGAAGAAATCAACACAGAGACAGCAGTCAACAGCAATAAATATGATGTTTTGGTTTTTTTTCCAAGAAGGGATTAAAGCTTGCAGCAAGAACCCAAAAATAGCTTCTTCAGATCCAAAAATAGCCCCTTGGAAATTGCATCGACACTTGATGAGCTTCAAAGAGCCTTTTACAACATGAGTAGGTGGTGGTGTCAAAGGAAAAATCTTTCTGAAACAGGATGCAGAAGCAAAGAAAGGAGGGGCAAAGATCACAGAGAAAACAAAGCAAAATAAAAACAGAGAATATTCTTATTCACACAGACCAATCCAAAGGCCTCTCGGCTGCAGCATGATAGCCAGCCCAGTCTATTCCCCTTCTCCACTCAGAGAAAAAGGAAAAGGCAAACAAGCTTAAAGCGCCTCGCTTATCTAACAAATCCCGTCTCCACATTTAATTAGCACCGCTACAGAAGAAAAGATACAAAAAATCCTTCTTATCCTTTTCTTTTTGTTTCGACTGAGACGATGGGAGTTTAAGATCCTGAGCACACTGCGCGACAACGAAGATGAGGTGGCTCCGTGCATGAATAATGGACTGGGGTCGTTCTCTTGGCATGAATTATAGAGAAAGTACCTGAAGATGGCACCCTTCTTGGCTTGGATAATGGTGCTTCACACAGTGGTCTTCGTCATAAATGTTTTGACTGACAATACTCTTGGAAGATGTGAAAGCATTCACGGATCCAGAGTTTGCCGAGCTGCAGAGTCTCTGGTGATATGATTCATGCGTTATGCGCAGTGTATGCATCTCATATCATTGGCATGAATTCGAAAACTCATTTGGAAGAAAGCAGAAGGATACCTGGAAACACCAGTGTTTTGAAACGGACACGATAAGTTTGATGAGTTCACGAGCTCTCCGGGCTGTTCGAGGCCGAAGCAGGTGCGCACAAGCTTGTGACTGGGTCCGTCTCATCACTGCTGAGTGCCATGTCCTGTGCATTACTACTAGCTTCACAGTGACAGGTAAACAGTTCTTTCTTGATGGTAGGATCACAGAGGAAGCAATGAGGAAGACATAATTACTCTGTGAATAAACTACAATAAAGCTACATCTGTAATCATTCGTTGAAGCAAATCAATCTCCAAAAGGGCACATTGATTACCAGTGAGTCTTGTAGAGGGTCTTTGCTCAGGTAGAACTGACCCAGTCCCCTCACCTGTTTCGGATAAGAGAATGGGGTCATCATCAATGGGTGATATAAATTGTGGGTCACAGAGGCTTTTCGCTGAGCACTCTGCGTTCCTCAGTCTTCATCGTCTCTGGATCTTAAAGAGCATGCATCAGAGCTTTCACAGATTTAGAGACTTGCGCAGACGAGTACTCTGCACTCGTCTCTAACTTTCCATTTTTTTCAGAAAATAAAATAAAATAATATTCAAACATCATGTGTTATGTTCATCTCTCTAAGCCAAACTAAATCTTTCTTTCCTCTCAACAAACCTTCATGTGTAACTTTCTGTAATGATTAGGTTAGAATGAAAAGACCCATTACGTGCTGTTGATGAATTGATGCGCTGTGATTGGTGAGTCAGCACGCCCCGGTCCACGGGATAGTGTCAGTAGTTTTTGGTCGGATGAGCTGACTTTCGGGATCAATCGATCACTATTTCGGGCATCGAGAGTGACCGTGATCAGTGTCTTCTAGCTTGCAGATGATAGCTCTCCTGCAAAAAAGACCTTCGTCGGGTGTTTCCCCGACTTTGGTCCTTCCGATGATTCAGTTAGTGGTGGGTTGGATCTCTTTTTTTTTCTCCCCCTGTCCGGATGCCGGCTAGGGGTTTTTATACCTTTGTACGAGTATCGATCGTACGCAAGTTGGCGTGGTGGACGTATCAAACAGCGTCTTGGTACGGGCTCTGACTTGACGTGTACAACGCTACGAGTTAGCGTGATAGTCGTACCGAACAGCGTCTAGATACGGGCTCTGACTTAGCATGTACAGTGCAACGGGTTGGTGTGATGGACATACCAAACAACGCCTTGGTACGGATTCTGACCTGACGTCTGTTATTGGCTGTGACGTGTCTTAGACCCAAAATACACCCTATCATGTGCCATCGTACAAATACTGCAATAATTGTCAAAAAGAATTTAGTAAAACTAGAAGATCTTATCTTAATTATTGTGATTATCTTATTTTGTTTTGAATGCATTGTAAGCGAAAATTAAACTGTTAACAATAGTCATATATATATATATATATATATATATATATATATATATATATATATATATATCTCAAGTCTAAATTTCACATTTACTTACTAAAATTAATTAATTTTATTTAGATTGAAAATAATTCGAGCCGAATTCAAATAACGTTGCAATGCGGCTCGTGGATCTGAGTCTAATTATAGGTTGGATCAGGTCAAGTTGGGCTCCAGTGGACACGTGCGGATGCTGCTACTATACACCAGCCCGTGTGAGAGTACCGGCTCGAGAAGGGCTCCGAAGACCCCGGAAGCTTCGCGAACCCTCCCGGTTTAGCCGACGCGGAGCTAAGAGTCGTCCCCGATTTAGACAAGCGCCTGCCTGGAACGATCCTCTCCTGTCTCTTCCAGGGTCTTCGCTTCCCCAAACTCGTCGGAGAGCCGCCTCGGTCGTCCTTGCGATCCGATCTCGTTCTTCTCCTTCTTCTCTTTGCGTCGATCGGTTCTTGTCTTCTCGCCGGGCCTTCGATTCCTCGAATCCGGTAGGGTAGCGGCGATTTACGTATGGAGGGCGGCGGGGTGGCCGAGAAGCAGGCGTCCTACACCTACTGGGTGAGGGAGACGCGGGAGGACGCTGCCCCCCGTCCGGTGCCCCGCAAGCTCTCGGCCGACGACATCTCCAAGCAGCCGCAGCCCAACACCCTGGGATCCGTCTGGAATCAGGTCACTTCCCCATCGCTTCCTCTTTGTTTCTTTTTTGTTCTAATTTTGGTATGTGATGTAACATGGGGTTAATGGTTTGACGCTAGTTTTAAAATAAGATAAGGATGGATTGTGTGAATGACATGAAGCTCGTCTGTAAGCAGTATTAATTTTTATGTCATTTGAAAGTTTCTGCTCAAACTAGCAGACAAGCTTAACTGTGAACTATTTTTTAGAACTTATGGCTATATCTACTCTGTTGTGCACAGAAAAGGATAAGAAAAGACAAGAAAATATGAAGGAAGAAGAAAAGGAAAGAAAAATATAAGAAAATAAGAGATAAGATAAAAATAGAAGAGAAAGTAAAATGGAATTACTCTTTCGCATTTAAAATAAACATCTTTAGAATTATTTAAATTGTAAGGAACATATATTTTTAGATATTTTAATTTAGAATCATATATACGTACCAGTATGTTAAATTTGCACCGTGTTAAGCCGTAATCTTATATTCCTAAATTTGAGCAATAAGCATGGCGTTAAGATTGAGCGACATAGATTCTCATTTTTACTGTAGTCATTAGTCACACTTACAGGTGGTTATTAATATATCTGAAAAAAAGGAAATCTAGTGTGCAAAACTCTAGTCAATACAATGTCTATGGAGGTAATCTAGTGGTTATTAATACAGTGTTTTAACCCTCCATTTAGTGAAGCCTTTTGATATATTTATTTATAGATTTGTCAATGTCATATGTCTAACAATATGCATTTTAGATCTCTTATGTTTTGCTTATCTTGCTTGGTAAGATATGGTTGGTCATAGTGGGAGAATGTGTTGGGTTGCCTTCATCCTAGAAATTTGTATTTTTCCTCGGTATTGTTTTTATCAGCTGACAGTTTAAGATGCTTCTCATTTAAACTAAAAGTGTGCTCACAAACTCTGTGAGATAAGACTTTTTTTGTATTGTTTCTTTTTTCATGCGTGCCTTGATAATTTGGATAAATTTGCAGGCTGGAACCTGGGAGGAGAGAAACCTTAATTCATGGGCAAGTAACAGAATAAAGGTACGAAACCTTATAAATTCATAGATGAAGAGTGTGTACGCTGGCGTGAATCTATTGAAATACCTTATTCTCTTGTTGTTGAGGAAAGAAAAATATAAGAAAAATAAGAGATAAGATAAAAATAGAAGAGAAAGTAAAATGGAATTACTCGTCATATGTCCTAACAATATGCATTTTAGATCTCTTATGTTTTGCTTATCTTGCTTGGTAAGAGATGGTTGGTCATAGTGGGAGAATGTGTTGGGTTGCCTTCATCCGAGAAATTTGTATTTTTCCTCGGTATTGTTTTTATCAGCTGACAGTTTAAGATGCTTCTCATTTAAACTAAAAGTGTGCTCACAAACTCTGTGAGATAAGACTTTTTTTGTATTGTTTCTTTTTTCATGCGTGCCTTGATAATTTGGATAAATTTGCAGGCTGGAACCTGGGAGGAGAGAAACCTTAATTCATGGGCAAGTAACAGAATAAAGGTACGAAACCTTATAAATTCATAGATGAAGAGTGTGTACGCTGGCGTGAATCTATTGAAATACCTTATTCTCTTGTTGTTTGAGAAAATGAAGATGGATTTGATCTCGAATTTCAGGAGTTGCTCAAGTCGATGGACTCATTGGAATTCTCTAATGGTAAAGCATATATCAATGATGTGTCCAAATGTTCAGGCGATGTAAGTATAAGATCATTTAATCCATAATTTCAGTTTGGTTGTTGTTTATCACAGTTCTACTTTCCATGTGTGAAGCCTTACGTATGGCGTTAGCACATGTAAGATTAATCAATCTGTGGCCATTAGGTCCAAAAGGAACTCTATCTGGAAGTCCTGTTTAGATCTTGAGCACTTCCTGAGTTTTAGGTTTCTATGCTCTACTTTTATGGTCTAGATATCCTTAAATATGGGATAATCATCATTCTCCGTTATGCATTCTTTGCTTGAATATGTGCCCGCATCTGATCTTCTTATTTCTATAAATGTAATATTTTGTGGCATCATATGGTTCTATAAATGAAATGTCAAGAAACACCTTTGCTGGAAAGACACCAGACATATGACTCCAACAGAATTCTTAAACAACTATAGATTATACAAGATAGCTTGAACTGACTGATAATATTTCCTCATGTCATTGAATATCTGATGTAGTATATGTTTTTCTGTGTTCCTGACATGTGTATCTTACAGACTAAGAGTTGATGAATCATTGAGAAATCATAACAGATATATTTAAAAATTATCATTGTTTGGTTTGATTCAATTTAAGAAAAATAATGGAACTCAAATATCTGTCCTTTTTAGGATAGCGAATGTGATTAAGGCTGTTTACCTGTTCTCTTTGTGTGCAAATGCACGACATATTGTGCCATTCTGTGTTTTTCTTTGACATCTGGTTAGCTGGTTTAACAAATGGCCGAGCAGAACTTGGTTTCTGTGTTCTTTCTTCTTAATCTTGAAGTATTTATTGATCATCTTTATTACTTAAAGCACCTAATGCCTTAAAAGCTACTAACATAGCATTATATTATTGACTGTGTTGAGCAGGCTTTTCTTGTGACAGTGCGAAATAAGAAGAGAGTTGGTTATACCTACGAATTAACTTTAAAGTTCAAAGGTAGAGCACTTCTTTTGTCTTGGTGACTCCAGATCTGTTTCTTTTGCCTTGTGGTATAAGCTCATCGAGTTGTGGAGCAGGTGAATGGTTGATTCAAAATGAGAACAAGAAGATCAAAGGTCACTTAGATATCCCTGAGTTCTCATTTGGTGAACTTGAGGATCTGCAGGTACATGCCCTATCACTACCATCTAGTATATCGTCTAATTCACAAATTTAGGCAGCGTTTACTTAACTGTTATTAATTCATGGTCTGACAAAATCAGAGCAATGTTTCAGTGTAGCATTTCATAATGCTAACTATTGTTATAATGTCTGCTCTTGCAGGTAGAGGTGAGTCTCAGTGAGGAAAAGGATTTGGCAGCCAAAGATAAAATGCAGATCTGCAAGGATCTGAGGACATTTTTGATACCTATCCGTGAGAAACTAATGGACTTTGAACAAGAGCTGAAGGATCGGTAGAAGAAGAGCCCTTGTTTTGGTGCAATTTGTTTCATCTGGGATTGTTGTGGCTCAAGCCTCCTTTTGTTTGTACAAGATTATGTTATCAATTGAATCTAATCACCCACGACTTTATAACTATTGAATCTAATTGCCCACGACTTTTATGACAATTGAATCTCTAAATGCCGTTACATGCTCTTGGAGTGTCGGTATGTTTTGTGTGACCTGCCAAGTTTGAAACACCTTTATTTGTCTAATCACTATGTTACCTTTTTATTTGCTTTTCTTTAGATTTGTGCTCGTGGATTTCCTACGAAAACAGAGATTGTGCTCGCGCCAATCAAGATTCATTATGTCACATACTATGATCGGTGGGATCAGCAGACTCGTGATATGAAGCTTCTTCAAACTCGTTTGAGCGTATTGTTTTTACTCTCGTCATTTAACAGAGCTTTGTCATCGTTGTACAGTGATATTTTGTTTTCTATCCGACTTTCGTCGTCAGAAAGTTACAGATCGATCCTTTCTTTGCCTACGAATTGTTTGCTCTGATGCTTTTCCTGTTTTCAAACATTTCAGCATCAGAGGCTGCCAAAAGAACCCGAGTGGTGCAAAGACGTACTTGGGTATGTATCGGGCGGGTACTGTTTCTTACTCGTTTCAACTCCTTTTCAGAAAAAACAGACGATATGATATTATGTTTCAGAGATTGCATGTTATAAGCTAGAGTTGAACAGATCCATTTGTTAAAATGGCTTGTCAGCATGAAACCTTTAGCAGATATATATGTATATTTTTTCCTTTTGATACATGTCTAAATCTTTAGCCCTCCGATGGAACTAAAGATCAGCCTCTCTACTCTAAAGAAATCGTCATCCACTGGAATCACTGCTCCTCTGCTGAAACTGCGAACCGAAAGCAACAGTTGATGCCTCGCAACCAGCTTTCGCGTTCCACATCCGAAACAATGCCCGCCTGCTATCTTCAGGGTTTCTTGTCTTCTGCAAAAAATTATTCCCATTCAGCCATTTAGGTGTGTTGAATGACCAAAGGAGTATATACATTTGCAGTGCTGAATAATAAATAAACAATGCTTGAATGCTTGAAGCAAAAGCAGTAATCAAATGTTGTTGGTCGGTGTGTGATAGATTTTGATTTCTGGTTGATGCATAGTAAGATGGCTACTGATGCGAGGAACTCACGGACTGGAGAAGGGTCAACATGTACAAAGAAGCTGGCAGCTACTATTAGGTAGCAAAGAACGAGCATTAAACCTTTGAAGTAGTTAGAAGTACCCTCCTGGAATAAAAACCATCATATCAACTTGTGATCACATCATAAATAGCAAGAATGATTAGATTCCACTGGATCTTAGTAGTCCACAGATTTTGCTGCGATTGCTTTCGAGAGGCCATGTGGAAACTGATTAATCTACTTTTCTTAACATTTGTAGTGCAACCAGAAGCTTACCTGCAACATGAAGGCTACAACTAATACTGTAATGAAGAGTGACGCTGTCTCAAAAAGTTGGAAATTTAGGTCCATTGGTCGTCCCATTATCCACCCTACCACCACACAGAAAGGGATCTGCATGGTGAATACATGCAATGGAATAGCATGAGATAGATTGTTCATAAAGACCCTACTGAAAACGATATGTTGGGCTGTCCACGGTGAGTAAAGATGATGATTACTAGGCATACCCCAAACATGGATATCTGTGTTGATGACCCAATAGCAACTCCTAGAGAAATGTCCTGAAAAAAGATGATAGAGAAGCTTGCTCGAGATGATCAAGCAGTACAACTTTGAAGATTTAAGAGATGTGGAGCCTTACGAGCTTGTCCTTCATGGCAAACATGATTGCACTCGCATGCTCAGCTGCGTTCCCCACGATCGGCAGCAAAATGACGCTTATGAAAGCAATAGGAATGTTCCATGCGGCTGAAGCACCCTGTGAGAGGAATCATGGATTGGATGCAGTGACAACAGGTCATTAAACAATGGTGAGAGAAGAGGTAATGAAACAGTAGAAAGAATGCAATCTACATTTCCTGGTCTATTAGGTGAGACTCTTGCCAGATTTTTCTTGAGATTTTGACTTATTTTAACAAATATAATGCGCAAATAAAAGGTGAAGTCATTTACATTTGAAGGAAGTACAAAGCTACATGACCAAGAAGATCATGTACAATTTTGTTGGAACATGAAGGACACTTATTGTACTAATTTACACAGTGACACTCTAAAATCAAACTGCAGCAAAAGAATTAAGGAGTAGAAAAGCAAAATACAAACCTGTATGGCATCAACCAAGTAGTCAGAGAGCACTGAGATCCAACCAGTCAAAATTGCAAGCCAAATGATGGCTTCCCATTTGGAAATCTCAGGAACTTCTTCATCATCTGTACCCCCTTCATTTTGACCTCCTTCCTTCAGTTAAATTTAATTTTAGAACCGAAGAATGAAAAATGCCATGTTGTGTAAGAATGCACAACTGAAGATGGAAGATCGAATAAAACCAGGAAAAAAATGTCGAAAAAATAACTGAACAAAACACCAATTCATCAAAAATTAGCATAATTTTATCCAGAGTTAGCATCAACTGGAGATCATTTCTGCACAATTGAGTTTCCAAATTATAAAAGGAAAACATGTGACCATTTTAGGAAAAAAATCTTTGCTCCTATATAATGTTCACCAATGGTAAATCCTAAAATCTTATGTTGGAGATCATTATAGATCAGATTTAGCAGTAAAAAACTCAATTTGAGAAAAATAAAAAAGGTTTAAGTTTTTTCCAGAAGCAGCACTGTATCATAGAGAATATGCTTATATCAATCTAAAACCACCATAGTTATCAGGATGAAATGCCAAGAAAAATATCAAGGAGAATGGAAGGATATTGCGACAACTGGATGAAGAACTAACCTCATTGACCCGCTCGTAGGATTCATTCTGACCTTTTAGCTGGAAAACAAGGTAAAAGGCATATGCCACAAGCATTATGCAGCTGCTAAACCTTGATAGGGCTAATTCTGATTTGCCGTAATGTACTTCAGAGTGTGTGTAATGGAGAACAGCAGGGAAGAGCAAGCCCATCACTGCCATCAGAAGCAAGCCAGAGTTCACTACAGCAGCTGCCTGCCACAGAGTAGTAACAGTCACTGTGACCTTCATAGCATTAAACAGCACAGTCCCGTAATCAAATAACAGTACCTTATCGAAGACTTGGTCCTTCTTCATAAAAACAATCCCTCCGCAGAAGAATGCGCAACCAAGAACCAGCAGCATATTTGACAATATGGATCCTAGTAGCGACTGTTGAACGACCCGTATCATTCCACCTTTTAGTGCATGGACCGATATTATCATCTCTGTTGCATTTCCAAAAGTAGCATTCAGAAGGCCTCCCACTGCATGTGTGTATTTGCTAGTGTTAGAACAAAACTCTTCATCATCTGGGTGAGCATGTAACAAGGGGCTGCAGATATGCAAAAGCAGAAACTATTACTAACAGTTATTGAAATGTCCAAAATATTTATCCTTGCACAGAACAGGCCATTTGCTGCCCCTCTGGTTTGAGTAATGGCAGGCGTAATTTGTTCTAGATAGATGACATTGAAGACAAAAACTCTCAGATTTAATCCTTTCTTAGTTACATTAGGGAAATTTGATCACATTAGCATCATCAAGTACTCTTGAATTTGGATTACCTGAGCTGCAAAGTTCCAAGCTTGTTTCCTTAGATTGTGCATAATAAACTCTTACGACATTGAACAAATGCTAGAAGATGGATTTAGCATACAACAGTTCACTATCATGTTGATTGATACATATTGGGACTTTCAGATCTTACCGTGCCAGAATAGACTTGGAAGGTATCATCCCAAATTGTGCCAAGGATGGCCATATATGATTAGGCCAATTTTTAGGTTGCGCTAGCCGGTACAAGTATGTGCCAACCAGCATGCCACAAAAATTGTACCATGCCAAAAAACTATTGACATCCTATTTTTCCATGAAATGGCAATCCTTGTGTAGATGGTCATCCAGTATTTAGTGTTTCAAAAGAACCATAACTAAATTTATGCTTAAAACTCGTTATGATGCAAGCAAAGAGATGATGGCTCTCATGTATTCTTAAGTAAGCTAAATACCGTTTCAATAGATGAGAACTATAATGGCCAGCAGAGAATTAGATCTTAGTCATTGTAACTAACCAATTCGTCGAGTAGGGTCACCGGATGGATGGTCAGTTTGACTTGGAAGTAGCTTGATCTAGTTTTACTTTATGCAGCTCATTAAATTGATTAATTATGTTTGACCAACTTTCATTAAAATCAAGGACAACAAATTAAAAATTTATGGAGATGTCCATCAAATAATGAAATCCAATGATAAGCAGTTTAGTAAAAAGTTAGTAATTATCAGGACTGTTTAGTATGTTTCAGTTGTTTAAATACTACAAGTGGCTTCGATTATTGCTGTCCCAAAATACCAAAAGTGCGAGCCTTAAATCTGCAAGGAACAAAATACTACCTGTCGGTCCTGTGAAAAGTGCTAGCTGCCTGCATCATGGCAAGAACATAATTGTATCAGATTTCTAAATTATGATACTGCACAAATGAGTTGAGGAAATAATAGCATATCTATCATGTTAATAATAGAATACTAAGCATCGTACTCTGTGGCAAAACCTAAACGCTCTGCCAATGGAATAATGCCCAGCAAACTCAGAAAGAACACCCATCCCTGAATGCCAAAAAAATATTACCACAAGATAAATCATAAATAAAAATTAATTGTTTATATATGTTCCTACAGAAAACATCAACAACTGAAATAAAAAAGGTTTAGAGAAAATCAACTAACTTGATCCTCAGTCAAATGATGAATCACGACTGCTAAAGGTCCACAAGGCATCAATATATTTATCTTGGATGTAAACATTATTACTTTTAAGCTCCTCAACAAGCTGGTATTGATGTTGTTGATACTTTTCTGTTGTTCCACAGCAGAGAAGGAACCATGATGAATTCCATTCAGATCACTAGTCAATTTTGTGAGTTCCATGGGGCTAACAAGGCTTTCATCTTCAAATTCATGCTCTGATCTACCATCCATAGAACTCATCTGTGTGACGAACCAACTAACATATAAGCATAAGCAAGAAACAAAAGACTTTCATGAATTAAATAATTTAAGCTCATAAAATCATATATGCAGGGTTAATTTCCTTTTTGTTGATACGTTAAAATTTTGTTGATCTACAGTTGAAGTACTACGATATACATTTCATCATAGACATGGAGAAAAGTCAGTCTGCAGGAGGTTCTATGGAATAAGCATAAGAAAACTCACTTCAAAGTGGGAGTGAACTATGCCCAGCTGAGGTTTTTCATCAATTTTGTCCATCTGTAAAGAAAGATTGATTATGAAGAGGAACAACGACACTGCAGACATAATGGACTATGATCAGTAAATATCTCGGACTCAAGTTATAAATGACATGATAAACAAGGGAGCAAATTAGCATAAGATGAACATGCATAAGAAGCTTCTTCTTTGGCAGCATTTGGTGAATAATAAGGAAAATGTAGCATTTGTACATGGAATCCGAGATCAAAATTCCAAACCAATAGCACTTCAATCCATGCATACTTACTCTTATGAATAATCTCCTTGTCCCCAAACTCTTAGGTTCTTGTGACCTGTTTCTGGTTCATGGAGCCTCATCCACATGATAGTTTCCATATGGTCATCCGAGTCCTGAAAGTTCATCCTACTAACACTGATCTAACTTGATGTTTTTGCTCTGCCACTCTGCCCAACAATTTTTTGTGCTACAAGCCTCTTGGATTCATTTTTTCTCTTGGCACTTCATTGAATTTTTGAAGCTTCCATATAAAAGCATTTTTATTCAACCTTCGAAGACCGAATTTACCTTTACCTTCCCTTGCTATCTAAATCATGGAGTTACTCACTACTAATTCAATCTTCATATATGTTTTCATGATTTTGGTTGCTCTGCAATCATATTTGATGATCAAATGTCAACAAGCCCTGTTTCTTTTTCCCAAAAGTCAAGAGACCCACGACCAGTTAAGTCAGCTACCTGCCGCCTTGCCTCCTCCTATAGATGTTACAGACTACAATCTGAATGCCTCTTCAAAAATGATGTCCTGAAGAACCATGCTTCCCTTTTCTAGATAGCTCATTCAATCCATCCCCTAAATATTCAATGAACTGTTTTTTGTGATGATTTTGAAGTACAGAATCCTTTCTTCATAGTGTTCTTCCATTTATGACCTTAATTGCCTAACAAATACCAATTTCTCTCCTTTAAAAGAAGTAAGCAAGCAATAAGTTATTCTCATTCTGCTCTTTAGACCAGCCAGTCTGTGGAATCAGATACCTTCACCCACTTGTTAAGTGAAGATAGCGCTAAGTAATATCGACTTTAATGCGAACAACACAAATTACTGCAGAAACTCCAATTGCAGTGTCTTTAACAGAGAGACAAAACAATATGTAATTTATGCAACACACAAGAAATCAAACCCACAATGAAAATTCTAAAGCCAATGCTGGATACCTTAAATGATACACATGTTTGGTGATGCCTAGTGTAAAGTTGGGAAAGAATCCAATTCTTAGCCTCAACACAAAGGGTTGCAGGACTTCCCTCATGAACCAGTGAGGCTACTCAAATAAGGAAGACAGGAAATAAGCCGAAGAAGAAGAAAGAAGCGAAATTGCTTTAACCCATTCACACCTCAAGGCATGAAAATTTAGAAGATCAATGCAAAGTAGGTAGATCCCAAGAAAACCAAAACATCAATAGCGGTACACAAAGAAAATGGAAATGGTGGATGGTAACCTTCGAAGACGTTTGCGAATCGAAGCCGACCCGCAGCTTCCCGCTCATTTCCTCGATGCCGAAATGAAAACGTATCGCCTTCGCTTTTGTGCCGATCCTAAGGTTGACTAATTCTGTGAGAAAACCAAGAGTGCAGAAGGAAGTTTCCTCGACGTTGAACGTTAGAAAGGCGAGCAGTGAGAAGAACAGAGGAAGGGAGTCAGACGCGGGCGGTCAGAAGACGAAGCAGAGAAGAGCGGAGAGAAAGCAGGTGGTGGGACAAAGAGGGGGGGGGGGGGGGGGGAGGGAGGGGAGAGGAGAGGTTACAATTCTTTGGGTTGCGATGATCCAAGGTGGAATCTTGGAAGCGGTCGTTCTCTTCTCCTTTACTTTGGTGGGAAATGCTTCCTTCTTCGCCTGCTTCGTCGTTTTCGTATCCCCCTACCGCTTGCATTAAACTGCGGCATTTCCTGTGTTTGAAGGCGACGCGAAGGCTAACGGTCTCCCGCAACCAGCGGTTTGGTCGTGCGTCCGAGCAACTCCGCGTACATTTCGATGGCGTTGAAATTTCGTACCACTCACACCAATATATACTGCGTATTTACTTATACTTTATTATTATTATTATTATTATTATTATTATTATTATTATTATTATTATCATCATCATCATCATCATCATCATCATCATCATCAAACTTATGAGTATATATATTCCTCACTAATTAGAAGGAGAAATTAAAAAATTTAATTCATTACTGTAGTAAATTAATTTGTGTAAAATAATTCAAAGCTACCACATTATCTTTGTACATTAGATTAATAAAAAATTGCGAGGATTTGATTTATACAGATATATTTTTGTACAAATAAGTGATAAATTCAAATTTAAAAGGATAAATACAAAAATCACTGGTTTCGAGGGGATATATATATTTCTTTTCGGTCTTTTATCAAATATGTTTCTTTTGTAAGAGAAATTTCTAATTAATTTACTTTTTGGTATGATTATGATCACAATCACATTACTCAACGATTGATATGTCTTAAAGTTGAATTTGAATAAGTGCGTCTTCTCTAGATATTTAAAGAAAAACAATGTAATGGGAACAATTTCACGTAGATAGCGCGAAAGTAGAGGGGTTAATTAGTCATAATTGCTTGGCCACATTATGATTGCTATTTCTTGGTACGTCGTGACAGCAATTAATTGTGTAGGATTTCGGAAGCATATCGACATGCAAAGAGCATTTTGTGGCTCCCACAGAATTAAATTGTCAGAATTATTTTATGAGACATAATATTATACAATTCAAAAATAAATTATTTTTCTCTTTCTTCTTCACTACAGCCACAGATTTCTATGTTTGGTTGGATTTGACGTTGGCTTTGACTTCACACTGCAGTGACCGCGGCAGAAATCTTGACCCAACTTGTAAGCATCACTTACGTGGGCCGAAATTGGTCGGCCCAATTGCTTGGTTGTCGTAGTTTTGGGCTCAATGTTCATAATTCCATTGTGTTTTTGTTTTTAGTTGTGCTATTTTCGCACGTAACACAATAGAGGCCTTATCTACAACTTGCAAAGAAAAGAAAAAGAAAAAAAAATCAAATCTTGAATTATTTTTCCTGAGCACAGAAAACAGTCTCGAAAAATGTTCTTTTTAAGTAGTCATAAAATCCTTTTACTTTTCTGAATGTGAATTAAATTTGCAGAGTCTGATTCAAATTACTATTTCATCTATTGTTCAGCAGCCCATTTCAGAGACACAGAAGTTGAACAAGGAGAAGGATAGGTTGTAGAAATCTTTGCTTGTTCCTACTATCATTAGAAGTTTCATGGTTCATGCCTGCTTTAATGCAGATCTCCTTTCCCCCTATTTGCAGGGCAAATTTTATTATAATACAGGAAAAGAAAGAAAAGGGTAAAAGTTGGCAGTCATTAATTCAAAAGTTTCACCCTCATCTTGGATCTAAAGCTGAAACATAAGCTTTTCTGACAGATTTTTCAAGAGGATCTCTTTTTCTAGAGTAGTCCATGGCATCTTTTGTTTGCATATGTACAAGGAGGGGGTGATCCTCTATGAATTCTTGTTGGCATGTGCAGGAAAAAGAATGACACCTTTGAAGTAGAACTCAAATGATTGATTTGGCACAGCTAGAGCTCACAGATGTTACTATGACAGCCTTTTTATTTGGTCTTTGGCTTCTTCTATCCTCCTTTTACATCAGTATTTGAAATAGCCAATGCTTCAGTCCTATTTGAAACTCAATATGGTTTATATATATATATATATAGTATTCAATGAATCGATGCAGAGAAATCACTGGCACTTCCTTTACTCTTTCCTCCAGTCTTTTTATATGCTCTCAATCACGACTTTGTGAAGAAAGCTGGTAGAGTGAAAGCTGGAAACATGTAAAGCAGGTTCTGCTTTGGAGTGAACAGCTTGTTCTCTTGTTACATTGGATTGTTCTTACGTCACCTTCTTCGTTTATCCGGTTCGAGTCAGCTCACCCAGCTGTTTTCTGATCACTGAAGAGATTCAATTATGATCAGGCTGAGTGACAATCTAAAACTATTACAGGAGCAGATCAAATCCCAGCACAGATTCCTGACGTTTGAGAGAAAACAAATAGTTATCTTTCAGCATCTAAGTTGTGGTCGGATGAGCAGATGAGCAAAGAGGTCCCCTTTGGATGTGCCATTATCTATGACAGATACATGGAGAGCCATCTTCCCGGCACATAATAAAGGCCTTTAACTCTCGGCTCATCCTGGTGTCTCGTGAGCTGTTGTCCTTTCCCACTTTTGCGTACAACGAAGCAGCACTGTGGAACTCTGTAGTTTGCTTGGAGCAATTGATAGATTCTGGTGGGTTTTTGCAGCTCAATCTCCAGTGTCACACAGATTCATGGAGGCAATCCATGGATGTGTAGTTCTGCAAACAACCATGTAATCGGCGTATTAATACGAAGATTTGGTAGGAAATGATTGCTGAGAATTAATATTAACAGCCATGTGATGCGATGAACACACTTCGACCCTTTTGATGTGGTCTGCTGCTGCACGTTCACCCTCAATGATGCTGCATGCTTTTGTCCATTGCTTGCAGGAGACGGCCGCGGAGCAGAGCAGAGGTCAAAGCAAAAGCGCCTTTAATATCACTTCGTCTTCCCTTTGCGTCCGAGGAGAGAACGTGGATTCGTTTCTTCCCCTGAGATAGCAAGTAATCCCTGCCAGCACTCGGCGTCGATTGGGAGAGAAGACTGCACTCGGCATCTCCTTTCACTCCTCCGTGGGTGTGACCTGTGGAAGAATACAAAGTGGTTCACTCTGCTCCCCTTTCGGGCTCGCTTTATTTTATTGCGTCACATGCATGTAGCATGTGGACGGCAAGGCAGCTTAGAGAAATGGCTTGACCAGGGAGGAAGATGCGACCTAAAACGAGCTTTGGGGTAGTAATTATGCGGGGGAAATGAATCCCTCACACACGGTAAAAGGAGGTGATTGGGTGGATCCGACCCATGGAGAGATACCCCGGGAACAGCAGGTGTCAGGCACCGACTCAATAAAGAAGGGGAGGGAAGAGACATGGAAGGGTGGCGAGGGCCAGCCTTAGCTGGAACTCTCGGGGGAGAGATGAGCTTGCTTGCACCGTGGTCTCGCTGTTTCTGGTTTCTGCAGCTAAAAGACATGGCAGCTGTACGTTGGTGATCCTACACTTCTTCCTTCTGTGTCCCTCTCCGGTAACTCTCGAAGTCCAACTTGAGTCCCGAACCCAGTGTTACTGTTACAGCGCTAGTCTTCATACAAGAGGATAAAAGTCACAGTCGCGGCAGTGCATTTAATAGAGGACGTGAGCAAGGAGCAGAGAGAGAGAGAGAGAGAGAGAGATAGAGAGAGAAGCAAGGCAGACATCCCGACGCAGTCTCTCACCTTCGTCCTTTCCGTCATCCATGTGATTTGGCCCCTCTCTCTCTCTCTCTCTCAATCTCTCACAGGCAGCTGTTTTTGATTTGGTTTCTTTCTCTCAGAGCTCGGTTAGCGAGGGGAGATGAGATGGCCCCTATCAAGCTCTTCTTCTTCGTTCCCTGCCTCGTCTTCTTCCTCTTGTCGGCTGCTGTTGCTGTGCTTGGGGTGAATGAGGGAGAGGACGAGGCCATGGAGGGCAGCGGTGTGAGCTTGGCGGTGGACCCGAGCTTCCAGTTCGCGAACTCGAGGCTGAGAGACGCCTACATTGCGCTGCAGACGTGGAAGCGCACCGCCATCTTCTCCGACCCGCAGAACCTGACGGGCAACTGGGTTGGCCCCGACGTGTGCTCCTACTTCGGCGTCTATTGCGCCGCCTCCCCGGACGATCCCTACCTCACCGTCGTCGCCGGCGTCGACCTCAACCACGCCGACCTCGCCGGGTACCTCCCAAAGGAGCTCGGCCTCCTCTCCGACCTCGCCCTCCTCCACCTCAACTCCAACCGCTTCTGCGGCACCGTGCCCCCCACCTTTGGCCGCCTGCGCCTGCTATTTGAGCTGGACCTCAGCAACAACCGCTTCGTCGGCAAGTTCCCCGAGGTGGTGCTCCACCTGCCGGCCCTCCGTTACCTCGACCTCCGCTTCAACGATTTCGAGGGGCCCATCCCTCCGGGGCTCTTTGAGCGGCCCCTCGACGCCATCTTCCTCAACTCCAACCGCCTCCGCGCCGGTATCCCCGCCACTCTGGGCTCTTCCCCCGTCTCCGTCCTTGTCCTCGCCAATAACGACCTCGGCGGGTGCATCCCCTCTTCCATCGGCGGCATGGCCAACACGCTTAACGAGATCATCCTCCTCAATGATAACCTCACCGGCTGCATCCCGCTCGAGGTCGGGCTGCTCCGCCGCGTAACCGTATTCGACGTCAGCTTCAACCGCCTCCAGGGCCCACTGCCGGAGTCCATTGCCGGCATGCAGAGCGTCGAGCAGCTGGACGTCGCGCACAACCGCCTCACCGGGCGCATCCCCCCGGGCGTCTGCGACCTCCCCAGCCTCCAGAACTTCACCTACTCTTACAACTTCTTCACCGGCCAGCCGCCGTCCTGCGGGCGCGCCGGGAGGGCGGTGGCGTTCGACGGCAAGGTGAACTGCATCCCCGGCCTGCCGGACCAGCGTTCTCCCAAGCAGTGCTCCTCCGCGGCCGCGCATCCCTTCGACTGCCGCAAGTCCAAGTGCTGGAGCGGCGGCGCCGTGCCGTCCCCTTACACCAAGCCGCCTTCCCCTATGCGGCCGCCGAAGTATGCTTCTAGGAGACGGCAGCTATCGCCGCCGCCGGCTCCGGTCGGGGGCAAGAGTAGAGGCTACTTTAAGCGAGCATCGCCACCGCCGCCGCAGTACGAATCATCGCCTTCCACAAGATCCCACCCCCCGCCACAACCGTCATACTCGCCGAAGCAATCGCCGCCGCCATCATCATCGGGCTACCATGCTTCTTTACCACCACCTGCCCCTCCTACGCACGGCTACGAACCAGCAAAGCCTCCCCACATCCCATCGCCACCCACAACTGTCTCACCTCCAACACAGTATTATCCAACGCCTTCTCCTGTCCCGGTTCAGCCTCCGACATATACTTCTCCTCCGGTTGCACCGCCATCACAAAAGCCATGGCAAGCTCCACCACCACCAGCGGGGTACTCGTCACCGCCTTTGCCCAAGTATGCTCCTCCGCCTCTGGAATATTCGTCGTCACCACCACCTCCGCCGCCCGTGGTGAAGCCATCTCCTCCTCTTCCGCATGGACATCCATCTCCTCTGCCATCTACACCAAAGCAATCTCCCCCGCCGTCGCTTCCACCACCGTCAGAACTGCCACCGCCACCAGCACCGCCCAAGCGCCACGAGGAGCCTGCGCCGCCAATACTACCCCCTGTTGTGGGCGTTTCGTATGCTTCGCCACCACCGCCGGTGATACCCTACTACTGATCGCGTGCGGCAAACTCGTTTCTCTGCTACTCTTCTCCCTATATCTTCCTCCAATTCCTTCTTCTTTGTTAATTGATCATTACAACTAGATATTCTTTTTGTTCTCGCCCTTGTTCGTCGTCGTTCGCTTATGCAATGCATCAGAGCAAGTATTATTGCTCGGATTAGCTTTCCCTGCTGCGTTTACATCTCTATGTGACAGGATCTTGTCAATGGCATACTATTATAAGCATGGACTACCCTTTCTAAGATTGGCTGAGACGCCATTTTTCGTTGGACCAGCGTGTATTTGCGATGGACGTGGCCACGGGCATGCGTGGCACCGGTGGTTCACAGGCCGCTCGAAGCCGCAGTGTTCAAAGACGGTGATGGGTTGCTTAAGCACGCAGAAAGCGATGCCAATCTCACCTGGAACACCTCCATTTTTCCGAGCGTTATTAGCTCATTATTATTAGATGCGATGAGCCCAAGCATGAGCGGCAGGGGAGAGAAGGAGGGGGGGGGGGGGGGGGGGCGACATGGAGCACGGCGTGGGCCGTGGTGGTGGGGTCGGTCGTCGGTGGGATGCTCGTGTCGTGTCTCGAGGACGTGGTCCGTGCACGCAGCGGGCGCCGCGGTGCGCTGCCTCCCATTCTCACTCAGATGGGCACGGAAGAGCCATCATCACCATGAAATGTAATCGCCCACCCACCAACCGGCGCTCAACTCGGTTGGCGCTGCTGCGGCTTGTGGTCATTCGTGGAACAAAGTCTCAGGCATTCGAATTTTTCACGGCTCGCTTTCAAATGGGAAACCATCCAATAAATTATGAGGACACCTTACACAATTTGGTACAATAATTAATGTCTTAATCAAGTACAATTGTAACTCCATCTATTTAATTAGCTTAATAAATTTAAATTATTTTATCCAAAATACTTAAACTTATAATTTAAAAGCTGTTTTAATATCCTACATCAACTTAAATTATTAAGTCAAATCACTTGTTCAAAGTACCAAAGTCGGAGTCAATGTTAGTACACCATTCAATTCTTATAAATCAATTCAATTCCAACCAAATCGAGATGTTACATTTACCAGAGGAGCGTTCATGATTTGCCATGACTAGAATTACAAGGCAAAGCACATGCATTCTCACATTGAGTTACCATCACGTACAGTTAGCAAGATAGTAATCATAACCAGAGAGACAGAGTGCATGCAAAGTCGCATCGATTTGCCATCAGACATTATTTAGCAATACGGTCAACCAGTAAATGATGAGGAGCAAAACTTCGTACTGAGATCCAGAAATTCTATGAAATGGCATTAAAAACACGGGTTTGTCGTTGACAATTACTTTGTGCACAAACATGAGTGTCCTTAAAATTGATCACGAGTTAGAGTCAAATATCAGAGTCGACATCAATTCAATCCATGTCTAAACATATTAAGTCAAATATATGTCATCCGACTCTTTTAAATTTTATAAACGTGAGACTATATGGTGCATAATCAGCCATTTGATCGTTGCTTGGTCACACAGGAGGGAAGGCATCAGGTTCCTCGTCAGTGCTCAATAAAATTCTGCAGATACCATCAATGAAACAGGAATGTCAATATACATCCGAGTAGGAAAGTGCAAATTCAGGACAAGAAAACCATGGAAATCACTTACTCATTGCACGTTGCAGACGAAAGGTCCATAGTTTCAAGTTCATTTAGTTCCTCCATGCATAAACAAAACACAGAAATGATCATTTCTGATGTTTTGGTGCAGTACACTGATATAAAGAAATCTCTCAGCCCTGTAACCCTTATAAGAGAAATGATACATGCACTTCCATAAATTCAGAACGCAGACTAATTTGATGCCGATGCAGTCCTGAATGGCACTAGCGTCCACAGATAGCTAAGCAACCTGAAATCACTGAATGCCACATTGAATAGCCTAACTCCAATAGCATTATCATCACCATCAGGATTCAATCATCGATCTATTAAACTTTCTCTACCTAACATAAACATCCATTTACATAACAAATAAGACATAATGACAAAACATCACACAATGAGAAGAGAGTTAGATGGATCAGCATGGACATGAATCATGTTACTAAGAACCATTTTCCTCTACACAAAGAAAATCCTTTCGAATGAGTAAGGATTAGTTTTCAAATTTTCTAAACATGAAACTTTGGGTCTACGATCACATATCTATCTGACTTTCACAATTTGCTAAACGATAATGCACCCAGGGTACTAATGTAGGACAAATCTTGGTAAACAATCTTCTGAAATTTTCTGAGCTTTATTCGAGCAATTTTGAGAATTGTAGAAGTATTCATAAATCTCAATGTAGCAAGTTGGCAGTATACTTAACACTACCTTGCAATGGGGGAAGGGCGAGAATAATACAGATACATTCTCCAATGACAGCATTGCCTTGAAATTGGGGAAGTGTGGAAAGTAATACAAATTATCCAATTAAAATATTGGCTTGCAATGGTCAGAAGCTTGCAATGGTCAGAAAAGTAATACAATTCCTCTGATTAAACTATGGCACATCATGGTATGATAATCAACCCAATTCTTCTTTCTTATTAGGCTTATATGAACTGTTAGAGCTAGCCCTAGGATATTTACCTAAAAAGGTAATTTGGCAATCCAACAAGACAATAAAGCGGAAAACAAATAAAAGGAGAGACAAGAACACCAGAACACCAAATTTACGTGGTTCGATCAATTGACCTACATCCACGGACGAAGGAGGAGCAAATCACTACTATAAAAGAGGGACAATTACAAATGCCTTAGGAAGATGTTCCTAGGCCATAAAACACCGGAAAATACTAAACAAGAAAAACCCAAATCTATAAGCCCAAACTATTTAACCGAGTGTGGACTTAAACCCAAAGTAAACACTTAGGTTTTTCTTGTGGTGCCACTTATGGTACCTCTTGTGGTGCATCTGACTTCAAAGCTCAGACCCTTATTTATAGTTCCAAGACGAGACAACAAGTCTGATTTTCCTGATGTGGGACTATGGGACTTACCAAACTAACAAATCTCCACCTTGGTATGTCCCAACAAAACTTGCTCCACCTTCTTCATAAAAGCCCCAACGGGCAATCACCAACAATGAACACCAACCAAGTCCAAGCACTGCTTGAACTTGTAAACCGGAAGAGGCTTCGTAAACATATCAACTGGATTGTCCTTCGTATGAATTTTTTGAACAAGGACCTTTCCATCAGCAATGGTATCCCATTTGCATCCAACTATTTTCTTACCCGAAGGCGGCTTTACAAGATCCCAAGTTCTATTCTGATGGAGAGATTCAATTTCTTCATTCATCGCAATCAACCACTTAGCGGAATTATCACAAGAAACTGCATCTGAGTAGGAAGTAGGCTCACCAACTTCACTTGTCTCTTCTGCAACAGACAAAGCATATGCAACCAAATTTGCATATCTTTGTGGTGGTCGAATATCTCTCCGTGGTCTATCCTTGGCTATGGAATATTGCTCTTCCTCTGGAACAACTGCGTCAGTAGACTCGGGACCATCTACTGGCATTCTTTGAGTAGAAGAGTTCGACTGAAAGGAATCTGAACTACCAATCTCAAGCTCCACCTGCTTCTGCGCACTATCTTTTGTACAACTAGTAGATTCCTCTTTGGAAGATAACATAGATAATTCATCAAAAGTAACATCTCTACTGATTATAAATTTTGGGGATTTGGGATCAGAATACCATAATCTGTATCCTTTTACCCCAGAAGCATACCCAAGGAAAATGCACTTTTTAGCCCGAGGCTCTAATTTTCCTTCATTTACATGCATGTATGCTGGACACCCAAACTGCCGGAGAAGTGAAGCTGACTCTTTTCTGCTTTCCAAAAATGCAGTGTTCACAAAAATCAAGTGGCCCAGTACTCTGTCCGCAAAGTAGACCCCTTTTGCTCAATATGCTCAAACCTTTTTCGCTCATATGACCCAAACGCATATGCCATAATTTGGTGATGTCAGAATCAGACAATGATGATGACGAGACTGCAACCGAGCCTGTGATAGTAGTTCCCTGCAGAATATATAAACTACCAGACCTACAAGCTTTCATAACAACAAGGGCATTTCTAAAAACTTTCATAACTTCACCTTCAGCTGTGTATTTACACCCAAGAGCCTCTAGGGTGCCTAAAGAGATGAGATTCTTTTTCAAATCAGGAACATGTCTAACATTAGTGAGCGTCCTCACAATACCATCATGCATTTTAATTCGGATTGTGCCTTTACCAACAACATCACATGCGGCATTATTGCCCATCAAAACAATTCCACCATTACAAGATTCATATGTATCAGCAGGAGTACCTGACCAAACTTCCTCCGGAGTTTTAAAGTCAAGTGTTGCAGAAGGAGCGCGGTTGACAACGTAACAGGCCATATTAATCGCCTCTGCCCAAAAGTCCTTTGTCAACCCTGCATTTGAGATCATACACCTTGCTCTCTCCAAGAGTGTTCTGTTCATACGTTCGGCCACACCATTTTGTTGAGGCGTCATCCTAACAGTGCGATGCCGAGCAATTCCTTCATTTTTGCAAAATTCTTCAAAGTCACCTTCACAAAATTCCATGCCATTATCTGTTCGAAGCCGCTTAATCTGTCTACCTGTTTGCTTCTCAATCAAAGCCTTCCATTGTTTAAATGTTAGAAAAACATCATTTTTATGCTTCAGAAAATAAACCCAAACTTTCCTGGAATAATCGTCAATGAAAGTCAACATATACCTGGCACCACCCTTAGACTGAACATGAGCTGGACCCCAAAGGTCTGAATGAATATAGTCAAGAGTACCTTTCGTTTTGTGAACTGCCGGAGAAGTGAAGCTGACTCTTTTCTGCTTTCCAAAAATGCAGTGTTCACAAAAATCAAGTGGCCCAGTACTCTGTCCGCAAAGTAGACCCCTTTTGCTCAATATGCTCAAACCTTTTTCGCTCATATGACCCAAACGCATATGCCATAATTTGGTGATGTCAGAATCAGACAATGATGATGACGAGACTGCAACCGAGCCTGTGATAGTAGTTCCCTGCAGAATATATAAACTACCAGACCTACAAGCTTTCATAACAACAAGGGCATTTCTAAAAACTTTCATAACTTCACCTTCAGCTGTGTATTTACACCCAAGAGCCTCTAGGGTGCCTAAAGAGATGAGATTCTTTTTCAAATCAGGAACATGTCTAACATTAGTGAGCGTCCTCACAATACCATCATGCATTTTAATTCGGATTGTGCCTTTACCAACAACATCACATGCGGCATTATTGCCCATCAAAACAATTCCACCATTACAAGATTCATATGTGGAAAACAAATCCCTATTGGGACACATGTGATAAGAACAACCTGAATCTAAAATCCATTCATTTTTAGACCTTGTCCTATCATCAGTAGCAAAGAAAATATTTCCAGTATTCTCATCAGCTGCTACACTAGCTTCAGCGGACTCAGTAGTTTTCTCAACACTTTTTCCTTTTTGCTTTAATTTATGTTTCAATTTAAAGCAATCAGATTTAATATGCCCCATTTTATGACAATATCTGCATTCCAAATTTCTATGTCTGGATTTAGATCTAGATTTAGATCTACTACTGTCAAATTCTCTTTTATCCATTCTACCCCTGACAACCAGACCCTCAGCCTGATTCTCTCTACTTTCCCCAGTGATATTCCTGTCTATCTGCTCCTTAGATTTCAATGCAGATTTAATTTCTTGATACAAAACTGTTTCTTTTCCATAAATCAAAGTATCACGGAAATGCTTAAAAGATTGGGGAAGAGAACACAAGAGTAACAAAGCCTTATCCTCATCATCAATTTTTGCATCTATATTCTCCAAATCCATAACCAAAGAATCAAACTTATCAAGATGTGAGAGTATAGATGTACCTTCAGTCATCCGAAGCATATATAGACTCTGCTTCAAGTAGAGACGATTCTCCACTGTCCTCTTCATGTACAAGGCTTTAAGCTTGTCCCACATGCTCTTAGCCGTAGTCTCCATAGCTACCTCCCGTAAAACCTCATCAGAGAGATTTAGGATGATGCTTGATCGGGCCTTCTTATCCATACCCGCAAGATCTTCCTTTGTCATACCATCTGGAATGTTCTCTGCTCCCTGTAGTGCCAAATCAACTCCGTCTTGAATCAGAATGGCTTCCATCTTAAGTTGCCACATATCGAAGTTGACATTTCTGTCGAATTTCTCGACGACGATCTTTGTTATTGTCATTGTTGCCAAAAGATCCCGAAACTAGGCTCTGATACCAGTTTGTTAGAGCTAGCCCTAGGATATTTACCTAAAAAGGTAATTTGGCAATCCAACAAGACAATAAAGCGGAAAACAAATAAAAGGAGAGACAAGAACACCAGAACACCAAATTTACGTGGTTCGATCAATTGACCTACATCCACGGACGAAGGAGGAGCAAATCACTACTATAAAAGAGGGACAATTACAAATGCCTTAGGAAGATGTTCCTAGGCCATAAAACACCGGAAAATACTAAACAAGAAAAACCCAAATCTATAAGCCCAAACTATTTAACCGAGTGTGGACTTAAACCCAAAGTAAACACTTAGGTTTTTCTTGTGGTGCCACTTATGGTACCTCTTGTGGTGCATCTGACTTCAAAGCTCAGACCCTTATTTATAGTTCCAAGACGAGACAACAAGTCTGATTTTCCTGATGTGGGACTATGGGACTTACCAAACTAACATGAACCATGTTATTTACATTCATTAGCAGTATAATCTATGCCCCCATGGTATTGAAAATTGTGACCTCTCCATCAGTCTTATTTCAGAAGGTGCAGTTTGCTGCATATAGAAAACTAGAATTGGGCCCTTATGTATTCAAAAAGCGACACATACCCAAGTGCAGCATTGTTTCTCAAAAAACCACAAAATAGTAGGCTGTACTCATTCTAATTTTTGGGGCCTCTATTATGAACCCTCCAAGGATGAAGCCAGAAATATGTTTCCCATCAGCCATGACTATCCTACAAACATCTCCATCTTCATAGGAAAAGAAAAGAGATCATTCTTTACCACCTTCAAGCGGTCGAGTTATTATCCGAAAACAAAGAGCATGTCTCAGATTCGGTTGTAATGTGATCAGTAGCCTACAAACCGAATCTTGGTGCATAGTGCAGAAAGAAAAGACCTTTCATCGAGGACCCAACACTACATGCTGCTAATATTGCTGGGATCTCAAAACTTCTGGGTTAAGAAACCCATCCACAGTGATTGATGACCTGACCTATGGGGACACAACACCATTTGATCAAAATCGCATACGTTTACCCTTTCTACTCCTCGCTACCATCTAATTAATCGTGCGTCATAGTCTAGTCAGTTTGACTATAACATATCACAGACGGCCATTGTACCAGAGTTCCATTTTTTGGGAATCGTAATCATCTAAAAATTGTCTCATCGGCAGATCCGATGCAACTTGTTAGGGGAAGTAAATAGGAGCGATCGGCAAATGCGTATGGTGAATACGACGACCGAGCAATTGACGGGTCACTAATTAATTGTAAATGCAGGTAGAAGAGGAGCGAAGAAGATGACCTGGAAGAACGAGATCTCTTGGTCGAGCCGGGAGATGACGGCCGACGAACGCGGTGCTTCCCTAAGAAGTCGTCGTCCGCCGCCACGGCCTCATCTCCTTTTCCTCATCGTCTTTTCTCTCTTCTGCTCCATCCAACCGCTTCCTGAAGTAAAATTTTAAATAATTATTCTTATATAATGTTTTTGAAAAGATTAAAACCTTCACCAAAACACAATAAAATTATTAAAGAATATTATAGCCGAAACAAATGGCATCCAAAACCAAATAAAAACTAACTCAAATAAAATAAAAAAATTCAAAATATATCATTATTGATTTAGAAACCAAAACAAAAAGATTTTCGAGCGTTTTGAAAAGAAAAAAAATTATAGTTTTCATATATTATTTATAATAAATCGGAATAAGAATATTTTTTTTAAAAAAAAGGAGAAATTGTTTAATCCTATATCACAGTCTTTAAAAAAAGGAAAACTTACCTCTCCAATTGTATAATAGCTTAATGTTTTCAGGCATACTTTACTCACGCCATCCATCCCCTCTTGAGTTCATGTTGCAACATTAACTTTTGTAGTCTCCATCCTTTGTGATATATTCAAAGATTTATATATAGTCATTCTCCCAGTATTTATAGTTGCACCAAATAATTTGTAGAAGCCTTCACCTTCATCTGAAGTTTAGCACAACCATTCTACTCTGAGCACAATTTCATTTCTAGAAGGTTTCTTACCTGTAACCGAGCAGTTGTTTTTATCTTCTTAAGATCTGGTCAAACAAAGGTTCTTACTGGCAAAATAATTTAAGAAGCTTCTTCAGATGTGTACACCATGACCTGCACAAACTTATTTCCTTTAACCTTCTTTGAGATCTGTGCAATACAGTAGTAAAACAATGGAAGAACAAGCTAAAAGACAACAATGTGTTCCGGAAATTCAAGTCAAATCAACCTCCCCAAAGCTGTGGCATTCTCAACCAAGTTGTGTTTGCTCTTCTTTTCTACTGTGTGAGTCGTTCCTTGTATCGAGAGCGTTGCTTTCCCATGTTCTGTGGCACATGAGTGTATGGACTATATCTGCATCTTATCAAGCCAAAGAAAGAAGCATTGAGATGGTAATTGCAGATGGAGGTTGAATGGCCGGTGACTGCCGCAAAATCCAACGTTCCAATTGGTAAATATCACATGCACGCACGATGCAACTCGCAAGGAGTTCTCGGAAGGCAGTCAAAGATGAATCACATGTTTTCCTGCATTCTCTACGGGAGTGAAAGAAACGAGATAGATAAAGAACAAACAACACACAGAGATTCTCGACGAGAATCCAATGATTTGGATGCTCAAACACGGTACTTGTAGTCTTCTTACATATATAGCTTAAACAGCACATCATTTGCACATAGCTGCAAGAAGAGAGATCATGAAGGAAGAAGGCAGATCTTTGTTGGTTGCTGCGCCTGCCGCAGTCACTCATCTTGCTGATGCTCCTCCTTAGCTCTCCATCTTCCCTCAAATGGAATGACTGCAATGGTGGTGTAGCTCAAACAAGGAAGCTGATTGCG
Organism: Musa balbisiana; assembly: GCA_004837865.1. NCBI lineage: Eukaryota > Viridiplantae > Streptophyta > Magnoliopsida > Zingiberales > Musaceae > Musa > Musa balbisiana. The sequence goes on from CM017190.1 coordinate 3,856,461, forward strand.
GTCCAAGTGACACCCCAGTCCTCCCCAACACACAACGTCACGATCAACGTCGACGACGTTGGTATGATACCGGCAAGACAGGTCGGGATGGACTTGAGGAGGATACCACCTTCGAGCTCCAATCCGACACAAAACAAGTAAGCTTCATCGTCTCCAACCTTTTTCCCTGAACTGCTGCTCCTCATCAATCTGTAACCGGTTCTCAAGGGACTTGTTCTTGTGTCAGGTCACGACCTCGGTTTACCGCCCCGGGGAACTCGCGATGACGGCTTATAGATAATAGATGAAGCGTAGATGAGACACAATTACATGTAGGCAGATGTTATGCTTAAGACTGCATGTGTAGCTTAGAGATGAGAGTAGCAAGCGTTAGGAGGAGGAGATGGGCAGTCAGTCTATGTGTGTGCTTGAATTACATCTGCGTGAAGCTTATAAAGCATGACATGTGTTATCCTGAAAGAGGTCCTTTAATTTCAATAAGATTTTATTGATCGACCCTCTCCCCTCAATCAACCGAGGATATTTGCTAGCTGCTTGCATGACTTTAATGATGAATATGCACTCCCGTCTTGAATTACTCAATTACTCAATTCACTGGTATATGTTATCCTTTGTATAATTTCACCATCAAATGAAGCTTTTGCAACCCTGTTTTAAACTCTTGGAGTTGGGAAAGATAACGGTGGAAGGTGTCTCTTTCAGTTTAATTCATCAATGTATTATTTTAGATCATAGCAGTTCTTAGTATAGTGACCATGGTTGTACTTTATTTTATCTCTTCTTATATGTGAAGATTACGTGCGCTAAGACATTTGAAGGAATACTTCACAAGAGAAATTATAAATTTTTTAACAATTTACGGTTAATAAAGTCAAAAAAATTGACAAAGTTTATAGACAAATGTGTATGCCACTCTCGAGCCATGTTCCGTGGGGTATTCGAGAAAAATTGATATATAAATTCTTCGATAGTCATATATAATGTTATTAGAGCTACTAAGATTGTAATGTACTCAGATAGATCCAAAATTTAATCAAAGGTGTCTAAAGTAGAGAGACAAAACCCTTGAGGAATATCTTGAGTGACAAAAGATTATACATAGGGATCAAATATATTAGACTTTTTTCATTGTTTGATTTTTCATGTTATATGTGTGAGGTTATTCTCTCATATTCAGGGACAATTTAATTGAAGAGTGCATCTCAAACTTCTTTGATGGCAAGAGCTCTTGATTTAAGATGTGGGGAGACGATTGTGCATCATAAGAAGCTTTCTTCGGTGTTGGCTTGAATTTATTTAAGATATAAGTAACACCTCTAGTGGAAGTGTAGGTGGAGTAATCATGGGGTTGCCTCGTTGTCTTAGTTGGGCAAGTTGAGGTAAGAAGAAAATGATAATTTGCACTATCCCTTTTTCAGCCTAAACTCATTAGGTTAGGTTGGTGAAGGTTTTCATAGAAATAATGAGATATATAAAGGCAAAGGATTTGGGAATTGGAAAAATGGTATTCCCTAGAACTCCTTATAAAATCAAGTTTAGATTCGAGAGAGTGGCACTCTCTTGGATTATTTGTGAAATTTTGACTTGATCATCCTGTAATATCTAATAAGACCCTCATTTTAGCATCAAATTAATGTCATATTATGTTTTTCTGACACGAGGGATTCAAATCCAACTCAAGTCTAATTTTTAAACCCGATTGAGTATTGAGAAGACTCGGGATTTAGTGTGTGTGCTTGACAAAGGTTTATCTAATGCTTGATTTGTAAGGGATTAAGAGGACTTGGGAATAACTAGCGAGTATTTTCTCAGTTTCAATCAAAAATACACTATGGAGCTTTTTATAGTGTACTAAGGTGAATATTGAGTCAAATTAAAGATTAATTTGGAAAACAATTAGGTAGAGTGTCCCACCATTATTTAGCCATAAAATCATATGTCAAACTATCAAATATTGTAGTACGAGATAATGGTTCACGTTAATATTGGAGAGTGTTAACTATCATTCTAGTTAGGGTAATTTTATCAATTTAAAAAATAAAAGTTTTGTCAGAAAATGATACTATGTAGAAAAAAAATATATTTTTTTTTCTAAAAAAATCATCATATATATAAATTTGTACGATGGACTCATGAAAATGATAATCGCTCCTCGAGATATTTTTCTGATCTAAGTTTCGGGTCGGTAAAACTAGTTTAATTGAATTAAATGATTTCAAAAAAAGAAAGAAAGAATGGAAAAGATAAAAAAAAGTAAATCTGGAATTTTTGTTATTTTGAAAAATAAAGGATTTTTCAAAAAAAAATAACATCAGGATGCTCTAGAAAAAAATAAAAATAAAAACTTTTCTAAAAAAATCACTCAACATATAATTTCATACGACGGGTCTATGAAAATGACATTCTTTCTCCCTATGAGATTCCTAATAATCGTAACACTTCCCCCGATTCAAATGAGGAGAGATCGAGTTCAATTCCTTCTTATTATGGGATTCCTAATCCTTCTTCCCTTACAAATCTCGGTCCATCTTACTCCTCTCAATATATAATGGATAGTTCTAGTCCTTCAATCTCCTACCGCTATAATGGTCGGTACATCTGCAGCATCAACCTCGTTGTTATGAAGAAGCTCGCAAGTAGGAGCTGTCTACTTCCAGACGACGTGCTCATAGAGATTCTCTCCTACCTCCCAGCGAAGACCTTCTTCAAGTTTCTCTCTGTCTGCAAGACCTTCCGCCAACTCTCGTCAAATTCCCATTTCCTCCTTTCACAGTCATACCACAGCAAGGCCATCTCTGGCTTCTTCGTCCAACGCTACTACACCTTCAGGTCGCTCCTCCTTATTGACCCCTACGCTGGCATGCCCAGGAGTAGCCTCGATTGTCTGAGGAAGCGCAACACAAGAATCCTCGGGTCAGCCGGTGGCCTCGTCTTCGTCTGGCATAGGAATGACGGATCGTTCGATGCTACCACCAGTAACTTATTTGTCTACAATCCAGCCCGTAGGACTCGGTGCCACCTTCCCTCTCCGCCAAGCAAGTGTCTCCGAGGCGGCATCGCTGTGAGATTCATGACCGACATCAACAGGTTGACGAAAGACTACAAGCTGGTCTACCTATCACCGACCGGCCAAAGCTCGTTGTACCATTGTCAGGTGTATGACTCGGCGGCAAGGGCATGGACGATGAACAAGCAACTAAATTGCGGGTGGAGGGCACTAGATTTGCAGCACCCAGTGGTCAACGGCGAGACCGTATTTTGGGTGTCGACCTTGCGAACGCAGGTGGTGATCGACCCGTATGTCTTCGCCTTCAATATGAGGACGGAATGCACGGAGATCATCGAACTACCGCGAGAAGCAACCATCAGAGACGCCGACACAATCGGGATTGCCGACTGGGAGCGGAGCACAATATGCTTGATCCATTACGGGAGTCTCTCTCAGGTGTTCGCTCTGTGGCTACTGAGGGAGACAAGAAACGGTGTGCCAAGATGGATGAAAGCGCATGAGATAAGCTCGGGGCAGATGGGGCTTAGGAAACCATGCTACGTGAGCTCCGTCATGCTAAGTGAGGTGGAGACGATCACGCTACTTGTTTTCACCGTATACGACGAGGTGTACAGCTACAGTATAAAGGATGGAGATCTGAAGAAGCTAGGATCAGTGGGTATCGATGACCCCACACTGATCCCTTACGTTAATTTGCTTCGGCCATGCGGTGAGCAAGAGGAGCTATTGGAAGCGATATGAAGATGTTTGATGCATTTCTGTTCACTCCGTGGCTCCAATGAGATCTAAGAATTTTAAGATCGATGATGATGATGAGTCCAAGTCAAACTGATTACGATTACTGTATATCATATTTAACACCGGTTGAATCTAAAAGCTAAATTTTATTCCGAATTGAATATATATCATTCGACCTCTTCAGTGCATTCCTTAGTCCTCTCTTCATCTCTCACTCATGAATATGTTTTATTAAATATCTATAAAATATTGAAATATAATGATCTTATGAGAAGAAAAAAAATACTTTCATAAATTTTATTTTATTTTATTTTTTGTTTATGCTTCTTCCATTCCGACTCACTAAGAATAGCACCGCATAATTGCTATGCTGTGACAACGCTTGAGATCAATAGAGGTAGCATGAAAATTGTTGTGAAAACAACCAATATAATATATTTATTTTTTTTATTTTCACAAAGAAAACTTTGTATTATTTTAGAAGCACACAAAAGATAAAGCAACGGTTCATGCAAATTACAATTCCGGAATATGGAGGAATTGGCAACCAATTTGGCATACATATTTCCTTCCTTGTATTCATGTAAAGGCAACTTATATGAAATGTCCCTAATAAAGTTCCGGAATTTCCATGGAGGGCGTTCTCATTGTTTAGGAGTTGAATAACATTCACTTCATAGACAGTCCTCCCTGGCATTTTGGTTTAGATAGAAGGTAACCTTTTATCCATAAAAAATTATCTTAGGGCTCTCTAGACTTGATTAAAGATAGCTTAGGCATCTAAGTCACATAAGAAAGTGAATATATGTTGCTTTGTTAGAATTTATTAGATCAGCCCTACCAATTTGAGATTGATAACTAGCATTCCAGATATCAAGTCATGGTTCTGGTGTTAAAAATGATATTTTTCTTCTTTAATATTATATTATTTACATGTTTTCTCTCTTATACTTTAGCAAATCTAGGGAAGAAAATGTTAGATTCCTGGTTCTTTGATTTATGAGATTTTCATATCTTTTGAAAATCTCAAAAATAGTTTAAACAAATTTCTTAGTGGCTCTAAAAGAGAAGAAAATCATCAGCAGATTTCTTAGCCATATGGACCAAGTCTTTTACCATAACTCATAGACTTATAGCACAATAAATTTTCTTAAGCTCAAAGGGAAGAAGATGAGTTGAGAGTTATATTAATTAGAAACTGTATGAAAGAGTAGGCCAAGGTTGATTTTGGAGTCTAGTAGGGATGGGGTCATTATATAAATTGGATTAAAAAAATAACTTTATCCATAATTTGATCTTATTGGGAACAAAGCCTACTATCTTTTAGTACATATTAGATTTTGTTTTCGTTATATGGTATTCAAATTGTGATAAGATTTGGCCCTCAATCATCCATTTTATCTTTAGCCATAGCCTACCATCTCAAATTGATTCATCTGAAACTAGCTTAAGGTATATTATTAAGACAGGCACACTACACATTTTCCTTTTGATTAAGCCTCATATTAGCATCTTTAACTTCAAAGGCTCTCACAAGATTTCCTTAAATAGAGCATTCCCATTTCCAATAATATAAATACTCAACTTTATTTTAGAATAATAAATACTAAAATCACAAACCATATACATGCATATGTAATTTCATGCAATAAGTTCATAATATGACAAATCGATCCTTTCCTTTTATATCATTGGCTTCCTCTTCCAATGCCACAATGTCTACGTATCCGTGACCTTCGTGACCATGTACCAAAAAATAATCTCAAATTTTTATGAAAGACAAGCATTATACTCCTTGGGTTAACGGGTGGCCTCGTCTTTATCTTGCACATTAGTGGGGGGACAATTCAATTCCATATCAATAGTTTATGTATTTATAAATTGACCCATAAGATTGTGAAAGAATATGTACATAGGATTGTTAGATAATCCTAACAATCCCTCGAATAGGCAATAGACATCAAAAAATCATAGAAGAGTGATAAAAAAAATAGAGAAAATATTTCAAGACTAAAAACTTTTATTAATATAAACACTTACAATCTCTAGTACAGTAAATATTTGCACCTCTTTTGGCTCTTTATCTCTCCTCCCAAGTGTATATTTAGCTTATTACATAAGCTATTTATAGAGTATACATAAGGTTTCAACTCTAACTAAGAACTTCCATCTTGACTAGGACTTCTAAATTAAAATTCTATCAATTTATAAAGTTTGATTAATATTCCAAGAAAAGTTGTGTTGCAATGAGATTCATGAACAACTATGATTAGGTGATTGATGGTATTATGAGTATCGTCGATTGATAAGTCGATCTGGTTGGTCCACTATCGAAGGTGTAAGCTCATTATATATATATATATATATATATATATATATATATATATATATATATATATATATATATATATATATATATATATATATATATATATATATATATATATATATATATATATATATATATATATATATATATATATATATATATATATATATATATATATATATATATATATATATATATATATATATATATATATATATATATATATATATATATATATATATATATATATATATATATATATATATATATATATATATATATATATATATATATATATATATATATATATATATATATATATATATATATATATATATATATATATATATATATATATATATATATATATATATATATATATATATATATATATATATATATATATATATATATATATATATATATATATATATATATATATATATATATATATATATATATATATATATATATATATATATATATATATATATATATATATATATATATATATATATATAAGATAGGGCGGTTATTATCAATCATTGATGCAGGTTGGACCGAGATGTGCTATGATACTGCTTTGAGGCTTGTGATGTGGCACCCTACTTAGGTGTCAGCCTTCGTGGTAGATTAGCTAGCGTGAGGCAAAATCATCCCTATTAGTGATGAAAAATATAAGTATATTTTTCATCACTAAGTAGATTAGCCTTCGTGGTATGTATACATATATGTATATATGTATACATACATATATACATATATGTATGAATACATATACATATATATATATATATATATATGTATATGTATGTATATATATATATATATGTATGTATATATGTATATATATATGCCTCACGCACGCATGCAAGCACGAGCACACACACATATATATACATATATTAATGGGGTTATATTTGTTTGGGTTCTTATTTAAAAATAGTGTCTCTATTAAAAAAATTATAACTCACTTCTTACCTTTTAAAAATGTTTTTACAACTTTTAAATTTTCAAAAAACCTTGAAAATGACTTAAAACATCAAGATGTTTATTTTCTCCATTTCAAATAGATATTTTTACTAATTTCGGCCATTAAATAATTGAATATGTGTCATTTTTAATTTTGGCCAATTTAAGATTAACTTACAACTACTTTGGGCAAAAAACTACTTGAGTATTGACAAAAGAGGTTTTCTGAAATCATGAGAAAGATATTTTGATGACCTGACTTACACTTTTTTGAATAAGATTATATTACCTTAGGGTCTTATTCAAAAATAGTACAACTCACCTCTTATTTTTTCCAATAGTTATCAAAATTTAAAAAACCTTGGAAATGACTTTCAAATACCTAAATGGTCTTTTTCTATTTTAACACTTTTAGAATAATTATTTTTACTGATTTCAATCTTTAAGTGACACAAATTCAACATTTTCACGATTGAAATCAGTAAAAATACCTATTTAAGACTTAAAATTTGAAGAAAAAAATGATCATTTAGGTCTCCAAGTCTTTTTGAGGTTTTATTTAAAATCAAAACATGTAGATTTTATTATTATTATTTATTTAATATAAATAAAATTATTTTGTTATATTTTACTTTTAATTCAAAATTATGATTTTTATTTTAAAAATATTTTGTTTATAATTGAAATAAATATTTATAATTATTTTATTGATATATATTGATATTATTTATTTTTGGATATTTTTATTTTGTGATGATCCAACTTTTGGAATAGTTAATCGGCTTAATTGAAATAATATATTCCATTGAATATGTTTGAAAAGGGCAAAATAGAATAATATTGAAGTTGTCTTTATCATTTTGAAAAATACAAGTTTCAAAGGAAAATGTTAATATTAGGGTACTCGTTGGAAAAGGAAACAAAGACGAATGACTTTTTAGAAAAATTACCCTTTATGTAAATTAGTCCATCTTTGAACTGTTTTTCTAATTGAAATTAAGGATAGTTCAAATATGATTCATTCTCACTTTGAGATTCCTAATCATTCTCCTTTCACATATCTCCCTCTATCTTACTCCTCTCTATATATAAAGGAGGGTCACATTCAAATCTTTCATCATCGTAATGGCTGACACGCTCAACAACACCTGTAGCATCGACCATATTGATATGAAGAAGCTCATAAGCAGGAGTCGTCGTCGCCTTCCTGAGGATGTGCTTGCTGAGATCATATCCTACCTCCCGGCGAAGGCCTTTTTTAAATTCCTCCCTGTTTGCAAGACCTTCTGTCAGCTCTCGTCAAATTCTCATTTCCTCCTTTCACAGTCATATCACAACACGACAGTCTCCGGCATTATCGTCCATTATAGAAACATGTTGAAATCCTTTGTCCTCATGGACCACCGAGCCGGCATACCCCGTAACAGCCTCGAATTCCTAGGCAAAACGGGCTCCTCCATCCTTGGGTCAGCTGGTGGCCTCGTCTTCGTCTTGCTTCAAAAGATTGAAAAGTTCAATAGTAGCGTAATTGGCATATGTGTTTGTAACCCAGCCCGTGGGACTCGATGCTGGCTCCCTTTCACGTCGGGTAAGCATCGTCAAGGGGGCATCGCGGTGAGATTCATGAACGACGGAGATGGGGTGACGAAAGACTACAAGTTGGTCTACGTCTCACAAACCGAAAACGAGGACTTGAGGGCGTCGCACCACTGCCGGGTCTATGACTCGGTTGCTAGGGCGTGGACGATGGATAAGGCGGTCGACTTCGGGCCGCAGCTACTAAACTTGGCTGACCCGGTGGTCTGCGGCGACACCGTGTTCTGGGTATCACCAGACTTGCAGTCGTACACGAAGTTTGACGCTTTTGTCGTCACCTTCGATGTGAGGGACGAGTCCACACAAATGATCCCTCTGCCGAGAGAAACAGTCATCGGCTTCGATAATATTTACGGACTAGCCAAGTGGGAGGGGAACTCGTTGTGCCTGATCCATTACAGATCATCTTCTGGGCTGTTCCGTCTATGGCTGTTGAAGAAGACAAGCGACAGTGTGCAAGAATGGGTGAAGATGCATGAGATAAGCGTGGCCCAGATGGGGTTGATGAGAGAAACATTATTTGTGTGCTACGTCAAACTGATTGAGGTGGCGACGACCACGCTACTTGTTTTCACTGGACATGCCATGGTGTACAGTTATGATATGAAGGATGGAGGAGCATGCAAGAAGCTGAAACAATTGGGTATCGCTTATTACCCCAGGTTGATCGCTTACTCTAATACGCTTCGGCCATGCGGTGAGCAAGAAGAATTGTTGGAAGCAATTTGAAGAAGATGTTTCATACTTTTCCCTCTTCTTTTCTCGGAAAGGTAGATGTCATGGATAATGTCTAACAGAGAGGGGAGTGCTTTGACGGATCACACTAAATCTAATAATTAACTATTGTTTTCATAAATGGTAATATTAAATGTAATTACTCGTTGTCATTTTCATAAAATATATATGAAGAATGATATATATTTTTTCACTTTACTGTAATACAATAAATATGAAATATATATAGTTTCATGCAAAAAGTTCATGAATATGGCAATCGGTCCTTAAAGAAGAAAGTTGTGTCGACAGATGATGTAGAGGATGACAAGAACATGTGTATATACATACATGCATACATACAAACATACATACGGTGGTGGGACGCGGAAACTTAAACTAGAAAGCTGAGAGGGACGTGCGGCGGGCGAGCGAACCACCACCGCTTACTTCGCATATAAATCACCGTCCACTCTCCCTCCTTTGCATCCAACCAGCACTGGCAACAAGAAGGAAGCCATCCACAAAGTTGGCCATGCTCACCCTTGCGGCAGTTGCCTGCACGTACGCCGCCAAGCATTTGTTCCCTGATCAATCTCCCTTCCTTCTCTCTCTTCCTCTCCTCCTCTTCTTTCTCTCCTTCGTATTCTCCTTCCCTATCTTCGGAAACTGGCTACAGGTCGGCAATGACCACAACCACCGGAACCTCGTGGACACGGCGAAGAAGTACGGTAACGTGTTCCTGCTGCGGCTCGGGGTACCGTAATTACCCCCTTCGCTCTTGGACAGTCGTATTCTTTCAAATCTCTGATCGTTGGAATGGGCAGTACGCTAAACAACACCCATAGCATCGACTTCGTTGGTCCGATGAAGCTGGGAAGTAGCGGTTGTCCCCTTCCCGATGACTTGCTCGCAGAGATCCTCTGCTACCTCCCTGCAAAGACTTTCTTTAGGCTCCTCTCTATTTGCAAGACTTTTCACCAGATTCTTATTTCCTCCTTTCACAGTCGTACCACAACAATGTCATCTCCGGCATCTTCCTCCACTGCCGCAACATATCTGGGCCCTTCTTCCTCATTGCCCCAACGCCAAAATCCATGAGTCAGCTGGTGGCCTCGTCTTTGTCTTGCATAGGATAGACGGTGCTTTATGTGTCTAAAACCCGACCCATGGGACTCTCTGCTTGCTGCCCTCCCCGCCGGGCAAGTATTGTAAACGGGGCGGCATCGCAATGAGATTCACACACACACACACACACACACACACACACACACAATGATGTATATTTTTTAATAATATTTTGTTTATTAGTTAAAGACAATTTTATAATTATTTTATTGATATATATTAATGATATTAATTTTTAGATATTTTCCTTTTGTAACAGTCCTACATTTGGATTAGTTAATTGTTTTAATTGAATGAGTCTATTCAATTGAATATGTTTGAAAAGGGCAAGATAGGAGAATAATTGAAATCATTTTGAAAAATAGAAGTATCAAAGGAAAAAAATAATATTAGGACATTTATTGAAAAAAGAAACAAAGACAAAGGTTTTTTTAAGAAAAAAAAAACCAAACTCATCGATCCTTGAACCATTTCTCCAATTATAATTAAGGATAATTCAAGTTTAATTCCTTCTCACTATGTGATTCCTAATCATTCTCCTCTTACATATCTCTCTCGATCTTACTCGCTCTATATTATATATAATGAGAGTCGTAGTCCTTCAAATCTTCCCATCGTTGTAATGGTTGACATGCTCAAGAACACTCGTAACATCGACCTTGTTGGTATGAAGAAGATCGAAAGCAGGAGTTATCCCCTTCCTGATGAAGTGCTCGTAAAGATCATATCCTACCTCCCGGCGAAGGCCTTCTTCAAGTTCCTCCCTGTTTGCAAGACCATCTACCAGCTCTCGTTAGATTCTCATTTTCTCCTTTCGCAGTCATACTACAACAAGGCCATCTCCGGCTTTTTCATACATAGTGACAACATCTTGAGATCCTTCATCCTCATTGACCCCTACGCCGGTGTGCCTAGGAGCAACCTCGAATTCCTAAGCGACAGCGGCGCCATAATCCTAGGGTCAGCTGGTGGCCTCGTCTTTGTCTTGCTCAACAAAAATGGATGGTTCGATGCTGCCACCAGTGGCATATGCATCTACAACCCAGCCCGTGGGACTCGATGTTGGCTCCCTTCCCCGCCGGGTAAGTGTATCCGGGGGTGCATCGCGGTGAGATTCATGAACGATGAAGATGTGGTAACGAAAGACTACAAGTTGGTCTACGTCACACGAACCCGGGAAAGGAGCTCGTTGCACCACTGTCGGGTCTACGACTCAGTTGCTAGGGCGTGGACGATGGATAAGGAGCTCGATTTTGGGCAGAGGGAACTGGAGTTGGAGTACCCGGTGGTTTGCGGTGACACCGTGTTCTGGCTATCATCAGAATTGGAATCGTACACGAGGATTGACCCATATGTCGTCACCTTCGATGTGAGGGAGGAATGCACACAAATCATCCCTCTGCCGAAAGAAGCAATCCTCAACTTCTTTGACACTCTCGGAATAGCCAAGTGGGAGGGGAAGTCATTGTGCCTGATCCATTACAGCACATC
>CM017190.1:3873438-3885938 GCA_004837865.1 Musa balbisiana
TGTGCTTGTGAAGCAAACCATCAAACATCTACAATAGACAACCTTAGAACCTAATGATGAAAATAATAATTATGCGCATTCTTTTATAAGTTTTGGTGCCGTGAACATTGTTGATGCAATGTTCTATTTCCTAGCAAAACTGCATCCAAATTATGGAAGTTCTTGCACAGTAGAAACTGTGACCGGGTAGACAAGAACACAGTCAAGCTGCATAAAAGAAAAAGTTACTGCAAGTCCATGAAGAAGACTATTCAAACTTACAATGTTTTACTGCTACGCAGAATTCCATGAAGATGAAGTTGCTGCATGTCCATGAAGAACACGAAGAAGACTATTCAAACTTACAATGTTTTACTGCTACGCAGAATTCCATGAAGATAGCCACCGGCCATTATCAAGGACACAAGAGAAACGACACCTGCAGGGAATACCTTTCCAGACTTCTTGTAGCGAGACCCCATTACAGCTAGAAGAGTCACAGACGTACCTGATAAGTAAAACAAGCAGGTTAAGCATAAGGAGAAGGGGGAAAAGATATAGCCGGTGTTGAGCAGAATAGCCATGGTAGAACCGGTTAGCATCATACCTAACCCCAGGGATGATGCATATAGAGGTCGTTCTGGAAGCTGGGTGTACACGTGACACAATAATGCAGCCGATACCCCTCCGGCAACTAATGACTTCTGGCTGCCGCTCTTCACAAATCCCATTACACCGCCAGCTACAAGGATGCCAATGGGAGAAAAGAAATGTTTAGCCTTCCAATGGAGGAATGCTTGTTTCGAACACAAGCAAGAATGCAGCAGAAAAGGAAAGCTGCAGTGGTTTACATGTCTTATGGGGATAGGAATGTCCATAACCCTTGTGGCTCCATACAAGATATGAAATCCAACCTAAAATTTTGGATCCATTAACATTACAGGATCAAGTATGGATCCTAGGAACTTACCCAATGATACATAAATTGGAATGTCCGATCTGAATCTTAGGTACGGATCCTCATTTTGGATCCATAAGCTTATCAGATTCAGACCCCAAATGGATTTTGAATCAAGTATGGCCCGAAAACATCCATATTTATAAGTGGCAAAAAGTATGTTTCACAAAAACAAATTACTTACGAAACTCAGAAGCAATAATGAGCACATATAACTTGCAGGGATAGACAATATGACCAAAATATGATTTCTTGGTGATGTTGAAGTACCAAAATAAAGAGAAAAACATCTACACGAGTTGGTAATGAGACATGCATCTTTCAACGAGTGTGTTCCCGTTACACTTAATTAAGTCATGTCAGAAAAAATACCAATGTTAAGATGAGATGTTTGGATATGTACAATGTTTGGGTTAGTCCTCAAAAGGTAATGCATGCTCAGGAAGATTATTTGTAGACTACACATCATATCAAATATGTATCAATACACAGCTTTTTCAGAGTAAGGGTTGTCAACATTTTGAATCTGCTCAGGTTGAGAGTACCATATGTCAGGCAAAAATTTCTTTACCCAAAATACTTAGTCATAAATCTCTGCAATTCAAACTGAGTGCACCCTCTGCTAAATGCACAAAAAGTAGGCTCAAGATACACTTTTTATTGATTTATTAGCTCATGATAATAGCTTATTCTCACTATTATCTTTTTTTTTCCAGCTATGTATGATGGTTCTTAACAGAGTACTTAAATGTAATAATTACTTATGAGAACTTAAAATGGAAAGTGAGAAATGAGTGCCACATCTGTACAGATAGATATACAAAAGCCTTTCATTACTAGACTCAGAGGATACATGCACCAAGATACAAAAACGATCGATGCTGAGAGTTGCCAGTGTTAGGTCATAACAATGGAGATGTTCACACTTCATAATACTCTTCCCTCAAAGATTCACCTTTTCCTCCATCTCTAAATCAATTCAAGACTACTACACCAACAAACACATGATACCGTCATTTAGATATTGCTGCTGCATTAACATCATTAACAAATTTTAGCCGACTTAGAACTATATTCATATAACTAAAAAGATAATGTACCAGCACTTACTAGGAGTTCTTTGTTGAATGAACATCTAGTCTTTAATGACAACCAATACAAATTTAGTAACAAGCATCTTATCACTTATCTTAATGTCAAGCTTAAGCAGCTAAACCTCCACTAGTAAGCAAAAAACAGCCTTACAAACTACACTGCAGAGATGATCCTTCCCGCTAGGTCCTTTGTAATTGTTCCAAATTACACCACATGCAGACAAAACTATCAGGGGAAAAAGTCAGTTTTATTAAGGGGGATTGCTAGTGTATCCTATGAAGGTTAATGAAGTTAAAAGGGTAACTCTTCAGCACAACTAAAACTTAATAAAATTGTGCACCAGCAGGGGAAAGGCAAAAGGGCTACATTTCTGCTGCATAAGCTGATGAATAAATTGCATTATTTTTCTATGTAGATAATCAAGCAATTGACTTTACCATATACTAGAGTTGCTTTCTACTAAAAAAGACAAAATAACACCATTCTGAGTTTTACAAAGAATATTTTCACAACAAGATGACTATTGTTTTCTGGTCTACAATAGCTAAACTCAATATTTTTTATTATATCAGACTCTAGAACTTCAAAAAACATGGGGTGTTCAAATGGGTTCCACCAAGAAATTTTTCGGCTCATGATATTTACCTCGAATCCTTTGGACGTAAGAAGGTGTGTCCACTAGATTCTGGTGCAGAGATAAGATTAGGACATGTTATTCGACAAATATGATCCAATTAACAAGGCCATACACAGAACTCGATGGGAACGATAAAGGACATGAGTCATTTGCTCGGGAACAAAGTGGGCCAGTGTGTAAAGGAAAACTCCACCAGATTGAATAAAGGATTTACGAAGGATGCCCTAATTGAGGGCAGCTACAGCACCAAGCAATGAAATATCAGACAGATCATAACTGATGGGCTAAGTTTACTCTCAGAACAGATCAAGGGAATCGGATTACCTCCGAGGAGGGCAGCATAACCCAGCGTTAGCAGCTGAGACGTTGACGGATCCATCTTCTACGTATCCTCGTTGCACCACTTTCACTGTCGCCTCCACCTCCTGGACCACCCAATCAGAGGTGGCGATGATACAGACGCTCCCAGCTACGATCGGACAAAGGACAGGGGATGAGGAAGGGGGCTAGGCGGCGGGCGGACCAACCAGCGAAGCTCGCCCCTGGCGGAGAGACGATTTAAGGGCGAAAGAAGAGTCCAGAATATTGATTAACATTTTAACGTACACAGTGCCAGAGTCCTCATATTCTTACCTGCCCCGTAGTTGGACATGATCGACCAGTCCGTTGAGGCCATGGGAATACTTCAGCTACAGTATCAGTTGGGCCCCACCGATTTGGTTTCCGAAGTCAGAGATGGAAAACCTTTTCCTTCAAAAGTAATTATAGTATATCCAATCTGAAAATAAAATAATAGTGTTGATCATCACTTTTTGGGATTTGTTTGTTTTGAAGAGAGGAGAAAAAGAAAAGTAAAAGGAATTCTGTTAGTGTCCAAAAGTGAATAATGTTTTGAAATGTAGGAAAAAAGAAATATAGTATACTAAATAATATTACATGATTAAGTCATAAAAGGGAGATTCAGGAAATTTTCTTTCTGATTAAAAAAATAAATTATAGAAAACAAACAACTTTTTTGTTAGAAGAATAATTATTCATGCTAATATACCAAATCAAATAAAAATTTTTTTGTGTAAGATTCATTTTAACTTTTGTCGTTTTGGTTATGGATCACCCTTATGATTTTTTAATGTCTAAAATAATCTTTACATTTTCAAAAATATAATATATAAATATCTCCCGTTAAATCTGGGTTAACAAACGTTAGAGTTTGGCATACTGACTCATAATTAATATAATAATATATGTAATTTAAGTTTAAAAAAATTAAGATCTATTTTAGCCCCTGTGATTTTTGTTATGGATCACTTAAACCCTTATGATTTACTTGTGTCTAAAATAACCCCTATATTTTAAAAAAATATAACATATAAGTCCCCTGTTAAAGTTTGTTTATGTGAGATACTAACTCACAATAAATCATTAATATAATTACACGTATAATTTAAGTTCAAAAAATAGTTAAGATTCATCTTGTCGAGAAAGAGGAAGTAGCAAAGGCCGTAGCGATGAATAAAGGCAGAGAGGCAGAGGTAAGAGAGGGAGAGCTAGACCACTACGTCGTAGGTGCAATGAGCGAGGGCGCAAGAGAGGATGAATTGGAAGGTGATGTGGACGAAGATGTTCAAGAGAAGGAAGAGAGACTAGGAGACCACTATATGTAGTCAATGCACATCCACCTTAGGCAGGATCATAAGCTCTTGAGCTTATCATCAGCGTTAGAGAGGTTGCATGCGTATGATGCCTTGCTAGATAGTAGTAGTTTGATACTATTGCTAGTGGTCACTTCCACGATAATGCCTCTGCCCACTATTGATGATGACCTTAGTTTTTTTAAAATTTAAATTACATGTGTCATTATATTAATGATTTATTATGATTTAATATATTACGTAAGCATATCCTAATATTTGTTAATTTGATCTTGACAAGAGGGACTCGTATATTATGTTTTTTAAAATTAGGAGTTATTTTAGACATGAATAAATCATAAGAACTTAAGTGGTCAATGACCGAAACCACATGGGCTAAAATGAATTTTAATTATTTTTTAAACTTAAATTATACGTATTATTATATTAATAGTTTATTATGAGTTAGCATGTAAGCAGATTCTAGTGTCTGTTGACTCATATTTGGCGGGAAGAATTTATATGTTATGTTTTTAAAAATATAAATGTTATTTTAGATACAAGTAAACAATAAATGTTTACATAGTCGGGCTAAAATAAATCTTAATTTTTTTTTAATGAAATTTCTTGTGCAACTAAACATAAATTTAATTAGGATACTTATTGCTACTGATTAGAAGATGGTGACTCAGAATTAGGGGCACAACACCCAATCTGAGGGCGTTTCCAACTGAGATCTCTTCAGGATCAGCTCACACAATCCAGCTTCATGTTGAAAGCCATCCACAGTTAGCATTCATCAACTACATAAGATAGCAGCATCAGTGAGATCAGCACAATGGTTATCTGAACCACACAAAACATTAAGGACAACAAGATGAACAATGTCTTCCCCTTTATTGGATTCAGAGGTCTCACAAAATGATTATCTATAAACAATCAAAAAGATGAGTACAAAAAAAAAAAAGGAAAAAAAAAAGACAAGAATGGTTCCACAGATCAAGACACAACCTTATAGCAATCTTGCAAAGTTGCTGATAAAAAAAACAGGTCACGGATCCAAAATTAACAAATCATTTACAGAGGTTGTACCAACCAACTCCCATATCACTGTGCATAGCTCTTTACTGGCTTTCATTATCCACACTTGTAAAGATTCACCAGTTTATGCACCCGAAGGTCGATAGGGATCTCCAATGGAATTATATCTGTTGTTAGATTTGGAAAGAAAAAAAACATACAAATTCAGAATTAGATTACTCGTCGTTGGCTGATTCTGAGCAATTCAGTGGTCAGATCTCAGGAAGTCTTGTCCGGCAAGAAAAGGTACCGAAATCTTGAATCAAATGGGATGATGCTAAAACTCCGAACACCGAGTAACCTCTGCTTCCACTGTGGTTTAGAATAGTGAACTATAGTTATTTGATCCGGGGAAAGGTAGCGACAGATCCAGTCAACCAGCAGTGAGTCCTCCACAACACCCTTGGCAAACGAATGCAGCATCTCTGGAACTAACAACTTCCCCTTATCGCTTAAGCCTATCGATGCTCGTATGTAGTCCTTCATGGAGTTTTGTAGCTCATCTTGAACATTATCAGCAGTGAAGATTCTCACCTGCATCAAATGGAATCATGTTTGTAGGAGCACAAAGGCAACAAATCACTGTGAGCTGAAACTTGCATCACCTACAGCTTTGAAAAGAACCATAGATATCAAGCATAAGGTTTATGAGTGACCTTCTACTTGAAATGATCTAAGAATTTGAAGAAACAATGCTTTTTTTGTAAGTTCATTGTAAGTCACGAACAGTCAAACTCAAAGAAATTTTATCTAACTAGACCAGAAATCCATAAATAAGTAAACCATAGTATATGAGTTTCTAATTTCTGAAAAGAATTCCTCAGCAGCTTTTCATAATTTTCAATCGAAGGGCTTAAAAGCATGCAACTAATACTGGAATAGCTTTCAGCTTCAGGCACATCAATGCATCTTCTACTCAAAGAAGTCAACAGTGAAGTTAGATTAATTTAATTTTACTAGAACAGCTTTCAGCTTCAGACAATTAACATTATTCCTATGCCACCAAATATACACTCTAAAAGCAGTAAATTGTAAGAGCTATTTAACTCACTGCAGGTGAAGAATACATTCCGCAACTAAGGGCAAATACTACCAGGGGCTCGGCGCTGTCAACCGAGTACTTTCGGTGCTCGTTAGAAATCTTAAATTTGTGAAGTGCCAGAGATTGAGCCTGAAAAAAGTGCATCAAATGAGATCTATGATGAAAGAATAGCATACAAAAAGACAATAGGACTGTCTACCACGTACTAATTGTGGACGATGCATTGGTGGTTTCATCTTCAGAATGACAAATTCAATCTCAGCTGCACTAAATGACTGACCACCTATAGTGTAAGATGCCTGAGGCAAATAACACAATTGTAACAGCATATATCACACCATCAACACAATGGTCACAGAAAGTTACTAGATAAAACCTTTTGCATTTGAGAAAATAACTTGATGTCACTTCTAGGAACTCCAAATGCCAAATAGGCCTGACAATTAAAGCAGAGAGGTTGTATCACAAACAACATGAAGAAAAACTATTTCAAGATTATTAATTTCTTTACTGAAAGCAAAATGCAGCACGCATTGAATCTTGTTGAGATAAGAAAAAATGATGAATAAGAAAACCATGGTTTTGAATACTGGTCCAGCTTACTGATTTGACAAATCATCATTATGGATAATGCCATTTGGTATCACTTAATGTACCACTCATATCTATTTTCATTTTTTTTTTCAGAGTTATTGGATGGTACACATCAACAAATGAATCAAGAATCATTTGTTGTCTTATCATGAAAAGAAAAGGTAAGAACCTGTAGTGTTTGCAAGAGACTTCATCCAATTTATAAGCAAGGGATGCTTTAATTTACAGGCACCAAATTATGTAAATGCAGAGATGTACTGAATTGGTTCTTAAATTGATGTTGAAATCATTTTTTTCTTTAGAGCATAATGCATTAGTATTCAACATGAGACATTAGAACAGGAACAAATTAGTTCTAAACTTACATGCATCATTAAGGCATTATAAACGTTGATCCAAAAGGCAAGCTTCTGATTGAGACTCGTACAAGCTGGATTCACATCTGTCAACTGCTCCACAAAAAACCTGAAGTGGTAGAGTTAGAAGTAATGAGTTGCCATCAAAGGTTCCACACTAAACATTGTACTATCTTTTTGAAAATATAAATGTGAGTACAAGAGAATCCCAAAAAGTTTTTTATTTGATAAAGAAACTAGCAAAGATCAAACAAGCTTGGTTGGTGTGCTGATTTCGAAAACTTGGTCATCCGTACCACACTAACATAAATAAGCTTTCAGGTCCCAGTTAGGCTCAGAATAATGATATAAAAACATCACCCAAAATCCTCAAGGAAAGTCGATTGACCTTGTGGTTTTGGATTTCAACTGTAAATCAAGCTGGGGCAACCGGAAAGCTGTACACCAACCAAAAATCTTATTAGACTTGATAAATTGCCCCTCATGCAGTCCTCCATCATCATCAGTTGTGATGCATCTTACTGTGCCACCCTGACACCCTCAACTTCCCTCCATTATCTCTCTTTCTCCATCTCTTATTCTCAATCAACAGCACATTGCTTTGTAAATTAAAATTGCAGTAGTTCAAATCGATCTAAAAATCTGCTGCTGACATGACATTCAAAAGTTCCATATTTTGATTGACAGTAATCCTCACAACAGTGTAAATATGGTAAACAATGTAATTCATGTAATCAAACATGGATAATTTCAATAATTAGGTTGTGAAACTATAATGCAATTCAGATAGTAACTAGTACTTATAGCATAGAAATAAAGTTCCACATGAAGCTCCTCAAGACTAATCATAAATCGTCTTGTATGAATAATCTAATTAATGAATTAGACATACATACACACACACGAAGAATTTAACATGTCTATTTCCAAGTTGAAAGAGTATGACTTATAACTCATTTAACTACAAGTGTACATGGAAAGCAGAAGTGTATGTCATGATACCTGTATCTTTTCAGAGACTCAGCAGCATATTGCAATTGTGCTTTTCCAACTGACATCCAAGAGACTTCAGCTGCCAAAATATAGCTTCCTACATTCCCCCAGTTCATTTTGTAACTTACTCCATATGGATCAAAGGAAGACATTTGTTTATCTACCTCATCCGTTTGGTAAATCCCTTCTGGACTCTGAAATAGTGAGGTCATTGTGGATGAGTCTGAGAAAGACATGAAAGAAGATGAAGATAGGTGCTCGACTAGGGAAGACTGAAAGCCCTCTGAAGAAGACATTTCTGGAAGGATGTCTGATGATCCAGATAGACAAAGAAAGATATTTCTCATGCATCGAACCATTCCTTCTGAAATCTTGTTTGGGTTGTTCGATATGACTTCTATAGGAAAATTATTCTTCAATTCAACTTCAACAGATAGTTGAACAGAAGCACCCATTTCTGTCCCTTCATCACTAGCATTGCGTGATCTTAGTATCTGCATCAGCCGAAGAGATTGTATGCGAGGTACTATATTGGAATTTAAACAATGTTCTTCACTGGAAAATAACAACATATTTTGCTTAACTGTAGGTAACAGCAAGATAAAGAATGCACAGAACTGACCTCTGCCTCTGGACATCTCTCCATCGATCTTATGTCTGTAATGGACTGTGAATCTTCACAATCAGATAATACATATTTTTGCATTGAGATAGGTGTCTGAGTTAATTGAGACTTTGAAATGCTGGAGGAAAATATATGCTAAACAGCAAAAAGTATTAGAAACATGAATTCCTGATACTTTAATTCACTGAAAAAAATTAAAGTCTAATACTTCTGGCTTAAAGTATCAGGAATACCTCTGGCTTACAGTCAGAAGATGGAGATGGTGGCCCTGGTGTCAGTGGTGGGGATCCTAGATGAGCTTCAGCGACGTGTCTCTCAGCCCTTTCATTGCAAATCTGAAGATGCAAGGTAAGCAACTCCTCTTCTAGATTTGAAACAGTGATCTCCAGTGTGGTTATGCTGTGTAGAAGTTCCTGAATCTGAAAACATTGAAGTTGACAAAATACTTGAAGTTCTTAAAAGTGTAGAATCTGATTGTTTCATAGACCAGAGCCATCTAAAAGTAAATGAAATGGCATGCTGAAGGTTACCTCATCTGGAATGTTATCAGTAGAGTTCAACAAAGGGGCAACATTTTTAGCCAAAGCATTTGCCAAAGCCTCATGGAGATTGATCTCCTCTTGTAGCTGCTTTTGTAATATCTGAACCTGTGTTATTTCAGCATGTCATAGGAGTCATCCTGTTATAAAGATGAAAATTGGAATGCATATACAGACTGAGGCTACAATCCAAATAAAACGAAAAGAATGATTTGGCATCTATTTGTATGTGGAAGATACAATACAAAGTTTTCCTTTTGGTTATATCCATACAAAAAGAAAAAAAAATGCAACAATTAGGCAACTAAACAGTAATTCTCTAAATTTTTAGTATTATTTAGTCTTTCATTGCTTACAATATAATAGTGCACAACACTGATAATGAAAGTTTAATAAATGCCAAAGCTGGAGTTAAGATAAAACAGAAACATCCATCTTAATTTGAAATCTTGACAGGATTTCTAAAGAGTTCCATCTTCAATTCCATAAGGGTGTAATAACTAACATGGTATGATGCACCAGAATAAGAATGAGGATATTGGGAGAACTGCTTGATTAAAAAGGAAAATAAATAGCTTTTGTATCTCAATTCACCAACGAGGTTAAGCCATTAGTCATTACAAACTAAGATCCACCTTATTCTACCAATAAGACATCAAAAGAAATCTACTATTTCTCAGTTTATGGTCCATCTAAGAGCTTGACACAATAGATTTAGTAACATTCATTGTCGTAAACTAAGCCCAATTTATCCTTAGGAACAACATAGCATCTTTAAGTTCTTCTTACTACATTGCAATAATTAACTTCCTAAGCACCCTATTATCAAAAGTCAGCATCTCTTAGATTAGTCTACAAATTGATGGCCTAAAATCTTTGAGGAGCCCAATTCTTCCATGGAACACTGAAACAGACGGAAGAAGAACACCACCAAATGCACTTACTTCTTGTTCGAGCTGCGATCTGTGACAGCACACCTTCCGACGCCTCTCTTCTCTTCCACCACAACTGCTCTTCTCAGCCTGACAGATATCAGCATTTATCAAGCAAGAAAGAACAAATAGAACAGCATCTGGATCGAAGGAAGAAGACAAACCTCCATGCCGGACGAGGACGCGGATGGATCCGAGCGGTGCGGGCTCTTCCCACCACCCCTCCCAACCTTATGCATCAGTCTCCGGATCGACCTCCCACTGTGAAACAGGGGGGGTTATGCCAAGGCGCACAAGAGAACAAGCAGAAGAAACCAAGTCACAGGGAGGGACGAGAGAAAAGAGAAAAGAGTGGTCTCACAGATTCACGGGCGGGATAGCGCCACTGGAAGAGTACATCTCGTCACCCAAAGCCTCTGCCTTGAGGCACAGCATGTCTTCCTTATCGACCACCACCACAGCTCTCTCTCTCTCTCTCTGTGGCGCTGAAATAGGTGATATAGAGCAAAGCGAAGTGTGGAGTCACTTGTGTCGGACTATATACCAACAGCAAAAAGGAAGAGAGGTGGAGGTGTTACAATGATGGAAGGGAAGTGCCACTACTGCCGGTGCTGAGAGGAGGAATGGTGAATAGAATAGAGGCGGAGAACCTGACAGGTCATGCTGTCCCTTCTTTTTCATCTTTGGTTCTCTTTGCTTACTGGTTGTGAGAGAGAGAGAGTTGGATCCCCGCATGCAGGGTGGCCTTTATTCCCACTTTATTAAAGCAGAACAATTCTTTGGATTCTCCCAACTGTCATAAATATTAATACTTATTTTCATAAAAAAAATAATGATGGGGTTTGATGTCACTGTCACCTTATTTCTTTCGATCCTCGAGTGATGAAAGATTGCATAGGTTGAATCTCTTTGTATCCCATCGTTTTATGAGCTTTTACGTAAGGGACATCTATGATGCTCAACTCAGTATTTATTGGTATGGGTGAAAAAACACTTTAGGATTTCAGAATAAATTCTAGCTCTTTAGTATTTATATAAGTGTTGTTGGTTATAGAAGTTTAGATATTTAGTTGATATGACACACGTAGCTGACACAAGATCACATTCTTATTGACTGGTCTTCTTGTGTTTAATTGAGATTGAATACGGATAATTATCATATCATTTGCTCTTTATTATGATTCAAGCAAAAAACTTTTCATTGGTGAAGTACAAGATTATTGTTTTAGAAAATCAAAAATTATTGTTTATATTAAATAGATAATTAATTATTCCTCATTGTACTTGTGGGAAAGGATTAGTCAACGGTGAAGTGCAATATTGTCCGCATCAAATAGATAATTAATTGTTTCTCATTGTACCAACAAATATTGTTGGCATTAAATAGATAAGAGATGTTATAGATGCTTTTGTCCAAGATAAATATATCTAAAGAATTTACTGTGAAAAGAATGATGATTTTAGAGGTAATATATATTTATATAAATTTGAGAAAGATATTTTTCTGCTTAAATCATACACATATTATGGTGATTAATCTTTGAATCATAGATTTATTGAGGATTAGAATATATAAAAAATATATAAATTTATCATTTCATATTTATCCCTATCATGCTCTTATAGGATTAAGCTTCCACCAAAGATACTAATATTAGAATGATATAATTGAAATACTATAAGAGTAAGAGAATTTATGAGGAGTCGACAAGTTGGTTAAAAGTGTGGACATGACAAAAACGTTACACAACTTGATGGTAACGTGGAAGTCAATAGCAATGTGTGTTTATATGCAAGAGTGGAACACCGAGTTGGAGCATAAGTGATATTGACATTATCATAATATATTATTAGAGTATATTGGGAGATGATGTTAAGTGTAATAGATTGGTGATTCAATTGAATTCTAAAACAATGGAAGTGATGAGTCAATATTTAGCTTCATAGTGAATTTTACAATTACGTTCTATTTTGTAGAATTCTAATTGATCAAGTTTGCTGAATTAATGTACATATTCTATCATTAGTTTTTCTTGCTC
>CM017190.1:3898438-3913438 GCA_004837865.1 Musa balbisiana
ATCATCCGTCCGCTGGAAAGAATGAACATCGATCCCTCCGACATCATCGGGATCGGAAAGTGGGAGGAAAAGTCGGTTTGCCTGATTCATTACCGTACGTCTTCTCGGATGTTCGCTCTAGAGCTGCTGGAGAAGAGCGGCAACGGTGCGATACGCTGGGTGACGTCACATGAGATAAGCTTGGACCGGATGGGGTTCAAGGAACCACTCACCGTGACGTTCACCATGCTGTGTGAGGTGGCGACGACTACGCTACTTGTTTTCGCTACACTTGAAGATGCATACACCTACAGTATAAAGGATGGAGAAATCAAGAAACTGGTACAGCTGAGATTGTGGTTTACATCGTTGATCCCTTACTCTAATAAGCTTCGGCCATGCGGTGAAGAAGAGGAACTGTTCGAAACAACCTGAAGAGACTTTTTTGTTTGTTTGTTTGTTTGTATTTCCTATTGTGTATACATTTCTCGTAGATAAGAGAAGAGAAGTTGAATGAAAAATGTTGTCTTCCTTGTGTCCAATGCTGCGATTAAATATCATGAAATAGAGGGTTTTTGTTAGTAGAATTTTGTGCCATTGTGAATGAACAGCAAGAAATGATTTCTTGGGAGACAATATTAAAATTGTTATGAGAAGGTATAACATATCATAGACAAATTCACTTTGACTTAATAATGCATAGTCCCGACTAAATTAGAATGAATGATGCAAGCATATGGAGGGATAATAAATAAGAATCTCTTATTTCGATAGAATATTGTCTTAAATATTAGCTAATTGTAAAAAATTGTTTACCCATGAGAGATAATTTGGGGAATAAAAGTTCAATTAAGATTTTAGGAAGAATTTTATGATTTAAATTATATAATAATAATATTGGTTAAAAAAAAAAAACTTTAGTCAATCATCATAAGCATACACCTATGATGAAAATGATGAAATTAAAATCAGTTGGACCATTACGATATTCCAACATCCACTAAATAATTCAATTGTGTAGTCATCTAGATTGAGTCTTTTTACCAAAATTCATACATCTTAGAAAATCTTAAATTTACTTATATTCAAAAGGTATAAAAAGTTAAGATTAGAAATTATATGTAGAGTAGGCCAAGTTTGAGCAATCGATTAATTCCTAAAATTGGAGTAAAAGACACCACTTCTACCCTAATTTGAACATTTGTGAATGATCAATCTGCATTTGTTCATTTTGTCCTAATCATAACCTATCATCTCAAATTAATTTATCTAAAAATGGTTTGAAGTGGATTGATCGTTAAGACTCTTAATTAAGGCTCATATTAGCATTCTTAACTTGGAAGTCTTTAATTTGCTCGAGTGTCAAAGGTTCTTTTTACAATATTCCTTAAAAATTAGCAATTCCATAAATTAAAAATATCCTAAAACATTCAAAATCAGTAGTAAAATAATCCCTTGCACAACTATTCTATCTTTAGCATCCTTATGTTTATCTGAAAATTTTGAAACTAAAAATGACTTTTTTTTCAGATGATTATTTTCTTTATTTGAATAAGGAAAAAGTAGTGATCCGAGGCAACGTGAGCAATTTAATGATCTTTTCACTATCTATTGATCTTAGTGATAACTAAGGCTCTTAATTCAAATCGATTTTATCATTTACTTGGCAAGTTAGATATCATGGATAATGTCTAACAGAGGGGAATGCTTAGAAAGATCATACTAAATCTAATAATTAACTATTATTTTCATGTCTGAAATGGTAATATTAAATATAATTACTTATTATCTTTTTCATAAAAATATATGAAAATGATATGTTTTTCCCTTTATTGTAATACAATATATATATATATATATATATATATATATATATATATATATATATATAGCCAATCCTTCCTCTTTTGGTATAATAAAGTCTTCAATTACAGAAATTTCAACCCGTTTGGCAATTGTTCATCCAAATTTCCAAGTTTTTATCCATGATAATTATAAATATTTTAACCAGTCAAGATAGATGAATCCAAAGTTCAATTGTTATATATAATTTTCAAAATCCTGAAGTAAAAACATTATAATCGTTTGGTTAAACCAAAAAATGTTATAATCATATTTAAAAATTAAATTTAAATGAGAAACTCAAAAATTAAAGTTATTAGATGTCGATAAAAAATATTATTATTATTATTTTAAAATAATACTTTTAAATATTTTAAATATATATATTTTTATTTTTTGAAGTCTTGATTATTTAGGGTCGATTATATGAATCTTTTGTAAAATCATATATATATATATATAATAAGAAATGGAATCATGCATCGAAAAGAACACCCAAACAAGCGACAAGTGTAACGATGGCATGCAGTTACGTGACGGCAACCACATAAGCAATGAATGCACGCAAAGGAAAGATAGAAGTGACCTCTCAAACACAAATGTATTTATGATTTATTACAATCGTTTTTTGTCCTTTAAAGTTTTGATTGTTATTATAGCATTGTTATGTATGCTCATATATTGCTAATTTGATCTTCGATTTAGTCAATTAAACTTAATTAAGTATACTTTAACGCTCAATTAAAGTTATTTTTCTTGAGACATGTGTATTTATTTATTTATTTATTTTGGGTACCAAATGAAGACCTAAGCATATGCGCATTCATGCATTTTAACCTCTACTTGAAAACCCACCGCCTCCCCCCACCATTAATCCACTGTTTCCTCCCTCGAAGTTTCTTCCCCGTTGCCAGCGATTGAAACCAGTGCCAACCAACAAGATTGGGTGAAACTGTTGGACATTGTCCAATTCTCCTACAACTTGCAGCGGAGCTTTACATCCAACAAGAGCCCCTTCGAGATCATTACAGGACAACAACCGTCAATTCCTCACACCATGGCAATTGGGTATACTGGGAGTAGCCCGTCAGTTTACCACTTCGCAAAGGAGTGGCACCGAAATACAGATATTACGCGGGCTTACTTGGAGAAGGCGACAAAAAGGATGAAGAAGTGGGCAGACTTGGGAAGGCGACCGTAGGAGTTCAAGGTTGGCGATTTGGTGTTGGTAAAGCTCCAACCAGCATCACTCCAATTCTTTAGGAACAAAGTCCACAAAGGATTGGTGCGCAAATACGAAGGGCCCTTCCCGATTATCAGCAGGGTAGGCAACGTCTCCTACAAGTTGCAGCTGCCGGCGTGGTTCAAAATTCACAATGTTCTTCACGCCAGCAACCTAAAAGCCTACCACTCGGATCCGCAAGATGCTTCCCGAAGTGTTCCAACTCGACTACCTCCCATCACAGCCTCCTACGAGAAGCGAGTTGAAACTATTCTGGCGGACCGCAAGGTAAAGCTACCCAATGGATTTGAGCAGACAGAGTACTTGGTGAAGTGACAAAAGCTTCCCCGAACCGAAGCCAGTTGAGAGCCCGAAGATGCCCTGCGACATGAAGAAGCAATCATCAACAACTACCAGCAAGCGTCGACGAGGGCGTCGACAGTTTAAGTGGGGGAGAATGTCACGAACGATCGTCGCGCACCCGCAACAACTCCGTTCAATGATTCGTTCGTCGCTCTCACATACATGTACAAATGTTTGGCAGCATGTTTTGCCTTGGTTTTGAGTCATTTTGCTTGTAAAAATGTAAGTTCGAACACGCTGCAGCGTTACAAAGCAACCGCTCACCGAACTGAGCAAAACAGCCCCAAAACAGCTCCATTTTCGTGTGCCGCAGGCTGATTTTTGGAATCTGCCTCCGCTCACCAAAACGTCAGCCATCTCAGCCCCTAGGAACCCCCCGGGTGGCACAGGGCTGGATGAGGCTTCGGATATATGTCGGGCGTTGAACAACCTTTCGTAAGTTCGCACGTTACCTTGACGGGAACTTGTTGTCACGCCCGGCACCCGGTGAGCAGTTGTTTGTGGGCTTGCAGCTGTTCGTTCAACCATCTAAAGCCCTTGTTTTCCCCCCTCTCCCTCTTTTCTCTTGTGCACGCAAGGTGCTCGCTGAATTGCTTGTAAAGCTTCCCCTTTTCGCAAAACGTCGGGACTTGTCCGTCGCTCGTTCTTTCGAACTAATCAACTTTCTCTTTTACAGGTCCTTCGGGACCTGCAAGAGGTTGCAAGTGAGCTGATCTTTGCGGAGCAATATCGCAAGGGCGAAGCACGACTTAAGCAACGCAAGCTAAGTTCGCGTCTTGACCGCAAGGGTGCCTCACGCCTTAGACAATTCCAGCTAAGATCGTGACAGGACACAGAATGCTTGAAATATGAGAACAGCCAGAACCAAGAGACGGGTTCAACTGCATCAACAGCTGTCCTTGTTGGTGATCGTTTGTCTTTTTGCAAATATTGGGGACTCTAGAGCTGTCGTATGTAGAGGAGGAGATGGTAGGCCCCACATCCTAAAATCAGTTCTCTTATCATCAATTATGTGTAATGGATTTCTGTACTTCATCTAGAACTAAACCAGCTTAATTTTGATGGAGTTTACTGCATTTTTTGCTTACTAACTGTATTTTGACAACCCAACCTATTTAAGAGCAATATTTAGAATGTGACACCGATGACATCTAGGTTCTTAGGATATATGTAGGTTCTAGACCAACAAAGTTTTGTGGCCTTCTCTTGATCCTGCCAAATGCTATAGCAGCTCTGTGTGTCTCCGGTGTACTGTACACATCGAAACAAATAATCATATAGTTTCAGATTCTTCAAAAATCTAGTAATATAAAAAAGTATATACTGGAAGGAGAAAGAGAACATACTCCTGTTTGGATTCACAGAATTTAAGGCTCGATTTGGAGAATTGAACCTGTAAAAAAAATCTTCAGAAATGGCTGAAACTGCACACTTATGATGATAAATGAGGATTTAAATTGTTGATGATGGATGAGGTACTAAAGTTCATCACGCTCTCGTATTGCATATACTCTTTTGAACTGACATTTTGGAGATTAATAGTTTACTAGAAAGTTAAACAGGATTGGAAACTTAATATTAAGTTATCCAATTTTTACACAGAATTATTTAAAGAATAATAATCACTTTTTTATGCTACTTGTATAAGCCATTGCACTTAATGTCTTTACAGCTTATCGATGCTACAGTGGTTTGATAGCTAGATACTTTTGGTGAAATTGTATACTAATTGTTTAGTCATGTTATCTTGCCTTTAATGTATGATCTAAGAACTATTTTTTGTTCATTGCTCGAGTGTTGTTCCTTAATTGATGGAATTTTCCCTTTAGCGCCATACATGGTAGGTTTTGGTGCCACTCTAGATGTATGACATGTCTTGAAATCTACAAATGGGATTTTTATTGGTGTGATTTATTATTCTAGGGTCTTTTATCCTCCAGTCCACATTTTGTTGGTTATATTTCTTGCATTCTGGAATTCACCCTTGTCAAAACCATCTAATCGTAGACTTCAACGATTAGGAGTTTAACTATTCACGCCAATGACAAAACAGGCTGACAATGGAAGTTGATGTTTCCTTAATCTTGAAGCTAGTCATAAGCATATTTCTCCATTATTTGTTTTGTTCAGTGTTAAAGAATATATATTTTATATGGAACTTTAGGTAGATATTATTGTGTCTCCATTATTTTTTCTTGCCAAATTTACACATTTTTATCAAAAATCATCCCTCATGTATGTAGAGCTTGGTATTTAACATTTTACATATTTCCATAATCATTATCCGTGATCTACCATTTGCTTTTGTTTGGATGTTTGCTTGCCCATTTGTTCATCTCATGGTTCAATTATACTATATGTGCTCATCTTTAGTTTGCGATTATTGCCTTCTAACTAGATTCAAATTTCTGTTTGATTTATGAATGGCAATAAACAGTACTGTGTGGTGCTGTTGACATCCTTGTTGTCATTGAATCCTGTTGTTTATGTTTGTTCTTATGCCCGTTGAGGTTGTTCTGTATTCTTTATAAGATATCCATGTAATCTCTTCTCATTTCAATTGATTGGGTCGAAAAATAAATCTAGAATTTGTTGCATCACTCGATCCAGTTATCTTGAAAATTATAACTATTAAAGATTTTTTATTTAGCATATTAAAAAGCTGCTTGTGGTTCTAATTTTCGTTGTTTTTTTTTTCCCACTTTTTCTTTGTTAAATCTAGTTTGACATCTCAACTTGTGCTCAATTAATACAAAAGTTTTGCTATATTTATGTATTCTATGAACCTCTTGATACAAACATCTGATTCTTGCTTTTTCAATGGCATCAGTTGCAAAAAGTCCTTTTCTGAGGCAAACAGTTGTGGCAATTTCTTGTAGAGCACCCATTTTACTTGCAAGTTCTGTTTCTTGGTTCTTACAGTATGTTGCAAAAGCAATTTTCTGATCATGATAGAGTAGTTGACCAAACGAACTTCTGGGTGCTTCATAATTTAGAGAAAAAAGTCTTTTGTTCCCCATATGGCAAGTTTTGCTTCTAGCTTGTGCAGTAGATTGCAACGGCAATTCTTCTGATTGCTTGGTAATTTAGAGAAAGAAACCTTTTGTCCCTCGTGCATCATGGTCAAAAGCCAGTTCTTGGTACTTTGAACAACAGAGACCTGGCAAATCAACCTGTTGTGGTACTTGGTTGATGTGAGCTCTCATAATTAAACCGATCACTCTATTTTGATGGTGATAATATGGAGATGATTTTCTCTGGATGTGCTTGAAGGTTCTGTTTTTAACAAATTCAGTATCTGAAATAGAATACAATCACCAGAATCTTGTATTGACTTATTGATTGAGCCTCTTAAAAGTTTAGTCCTTTACTAGGAACTCGCTCACGCTCTTTTTTGTAACTTTTGCAGCTATAGCTGTCTCAAGGGATCACAAGCCTGACCAAACAGATGAGAGGCAAAGGATTGAGGATGC
The DNA here is from genome assembly GCA_004837865.1 of Musa balbisiana. NCBI lineage: Eukaryota > Viridiplantae > Streptophyta > Magnoliopsida > Zingiberales > Musaceae > Musa > Musa balbisiana. The sequence continues at coordinate 3,905,318 of CM017190.1, forward strand.
TGGAGGCTTTGTAATGTGGGCTGGTACTTGATCTCCTCCTCCATTTTTTATTAGTTTAGATCATTTCGTTATTTAAATACTGATCAACTGTAACTGCAGGGACATGGCGTGTCGGTGGTGTTCTTGCCGTTACTCGTGCATTTGTTGATAGGCACCTGAAACAGTTTGTTGTTGCAGATCCAGAAATTCATGTTTGATCTCTGACCTATCCCTTTATTCCTACTATGTTATTGTCTTCAAGATTCGAGACATATCATCATCTGACAGTAATGCCTTTGACTGCTTCGGCTACTGTTGAATGCAGGAGGAAGCCGTTGATGGATCTCTCGAATTCCTCATCCTTGCAAGTGACGGATTGTGGGATGTTGTCACGAATGAGGTATACTTTAAAAGAAGAAAATAACAAAAAACAAAAAAAAAGTAGGTACCTGAAATATCATATCCGAAGATTGAACCCTTTCTTTTTCATTTGGTTCCAAATTCAGGAGGTACCTGGTAAAAGATTTTATTTCCTTTTATTGTTTTCTTTTCTTCCTTAGATGAAACAAAGACCTTCAAGCACTTTGTGGAACATGAAGAGAACTGTCCTCCACATCATGCTGCAATGTGTACATATATCGGACAGTTCTCTTGGGTTCTTGCTTTTAGTCGTTCTGCAATATAACACCGTCAAGGAACCCAAATTACTGTGTCTTGGGATGCAAACTTGTGGAATTCCCTCATAATAGTTGTTACAGTCTATCAGTGTCTGTGCAGAGACAGATGGGAACTCTAGGTATTTCACATGATTCTAGATCAGACAGTACCTCACAACCCTTCTAAATTTCTGCCAGCAGGTAGAAGGAAGAGATTCCTGTAGAAAGGGCACCATAATTTGAACTTTTATGGCTTAGGAAGACACACCTTACGATGATTGCAGGCTAACGAATCACCAATATTTGTTTCTTTAGGGTGCCAAATGAGAAGGAATAGTGTCCAATAGCTGGTCCTGTTTCTGCGATGTTTCTTTCGTTTCCTCTGCAAGGATGGCAGAAATCAACCTAATGTGGGTGAGAGCTGGGTACAGTTTGAGATCCAAGTTATTAATTCAGGTGTACAGTAAGAAGTAAATGTAGGAGATGGCAGAACATATGGAGCTGCTGCTATCATATTGTGATGGAGGGAGTGACCACATGGATGGCAATTAAAAGCTGCAATCGTAGCAAGTGACATAGGCTGTACACATGGTGGGGTGCCCCCACGGATCTCTACAGCTCATCTCACTGGTTTACATCTCGGTTAACAAGCAAAGCCATCTTTTGAGCTTTTCGGACTCCTGCCCACGACCCTTTCTGGTTTCCACTACTTTCCAGCCCTCCATAGACTAATGGCTGGCTGGAATGCAGAGGAAAACTGTAGATCTTATGTTTATGACAGCATGAAAGCCAAAGGATATAAGGAGATAGAGATCTCTGTCCACCTACTGGTCTTAGCTCGATGAAAGATTTAGTGGATTTGGATCGTAATAGTAACTGATGATAGAACAGCAGCTTAGCATTATAGGAACCATTGTGTTGTCTTTAGCTAGCACAGGCTCCCAAATGTAGCAGGAATCTTATGTTGGTTGGCCTACATGAAGAATGACTATTCTTTGTCAGAGATGAGTGAAGCACTGCTTGTTGCTTCGGGAGCAGTTTTAGTGCTCTCTGTTGCTGTTGTTGTACTTGCCTTTTGTCTTGTATCCTTCCTTCTTTCCTTCCATTCTTTTAACAGTTCAAATCTTCTCATGCATATCCCATGTTTTATTTCATTCATTAACAGTTTTATGTGGGATTTTCATAAATTTACCTCGTCTTTTTGATCCATGAACAGCATAGAAACCGAAAATGTTAACAATCTCTGCTTTCTTCACTCTGCCTTGCCAAACACCCCAAAACCTCATAAATTTTGGCTCCTTGAGGGTGTGATTTGTCCCCTGCAACAAACACATCGGACATCCCCTTCACCTGAACACAGCTCCAACCTGGTTTCTTTCTTAGCTCTTCTCTGTGCATCAACTTCCGAGTTCTTTCAGTTTCTTCCCACCTCTCGTCACCAGCAAAATATTGCTCAACACAACTTGATAGCCCATATTATCTGGTTCCAAACCAAAAAGCTTCTTGGCTGCATAATTTCCAAGAACACTATCGGAATGAGTCCTGCAAGACGCAAGCAGAGCACCCCAGATTCGACCATCAGGCTCAGCGATCATACCGGTGATCACATCAAGAGCTTCACCAAGTCTACCGGACCGGCCAAGCAAGTCCACCAAGCATGTGTAGTGGCTTATCTCAGGCCGGATACAATATCTTGTGATCATGCAGTCGAACAACTCACAGCCTTCTCTCACAAGTCCTGAGTGACTACAAGCAGACAACAAGCTCAGAAAGGTGACACTGTTTGGTCTAACACCTTCCTCCTTCATCCGGTAGAACAAGTCCAAAGCTTCCATGCCAAGTCCATGGACAGCGTATCCTTCCACCATCGAGGTCCATGCTACGATATCTTTCTCCGCTATTCTATCGAAACACCTTCGTGCTAAGTCGATGCTCCCACACTTTGCATACATGTTGAGAACAGAGGTTCCAAGTGCTGTATCATCTGAGCCACCAGCTTCCAGGGTGTTGTTCCTTATCAAGTACCCATGAATTCCTTTTCCCCACATCAAAACACCCAAATGCGAGCATGCCATGACCAAAACCCTTAGAGCATCCTTACCGGGCATAAATCCAGCTTCTTGCATCCTTTGAAACAAGTGAACTGTTTCCAGGAATTCTCCATTCTGAAGAAATCCCCACATCATGATGCACCATAAAGTGGTGCTCTTTGTTTGAGCTTCTTCGTATAACTGGACTGCAAATTCGAGTTCTCCGCATTTAGCATAGAAATCTACGAGAGAAGCATGCAGAATTGCATCTATCTGCCCAGCTTTTACTGCATGACAGTGTGCCCATTTGCCCAGTCGAAGATCCTCGGACTTCGCCAATGCAGAGAGGAGCGATGTCAGTGTCTCGCTACTGGGACTCAACTCCATCTTCATCTTCTCGTAACTATCTATGGCTCCGGAAACATCTCCCATGGAAGAGTACATCGATACGAGGATGTTCCATGAGGCAACGCTCCTGTTCTGGATGTCGTCGAAGAGCTTCTGCACCACCTCCACGCTAGACAATTTGCTGAACATGGTCAAGATCGAATTTTGAACCAATTCATGGCCTCCGAAGCCCATCTTGATCACGAACCCGTGCAATTGGCACCCTCCTGCGACGTCTGCCGCGGCGCAGCACGCTCGCAGTAGGACCGCCAGTGTAACTGGGCTGGGCTGCAAGCCCTCCGCTCGCATTCGATGCGGCAAGTCGAAGGCCTCATCAAAGTCGCCTACGCGAGCGTAGCCGGATATCAAGGATGTCCAAGATACCACATCCCTCACACACATTTCATCGAACACCTGACGCGCCATGCCGACTCCGCCATTTCTGACGTACGCCTCCATCATCGTGTTGCAGAAGTAGACATCGCCGGCGAAGCCGGCTTTGATCGCAAGACAGTGGATCGCTTCTCCGACTTCGATCCGACTTGCAAGAGACGAAACCGCGCGGTTCACGAGGGGAAACGTGTAGTGATCCGGCCGAGCGCCGCCTTCTCGCATGGCGGACAAGAGGGAGAGGGCGGTGTGGAAGTTGCCGGAATCGACATGGGCTCTTATCATCGAATTCCATCGATCCGTACTTGGTGTCAGGAAGGCCTTCGGCTCCGCGATGGGATTGCTGGATAGAGGTCGGGCAGCAATTGAAGGGACGCGGTGCTTGAGAGCGAAAGCCGAGGCCTTTAGGAGCGCCGTGTGGCACATGAACGTACCCAAGAATGCTGATGAGGACGGCTGCGGCGTTGTATGAAAGGCTGCGGCATTTTTACATAATTATCCTTGCAAAGTTCTACAATATAATTTGGGTCCTTACAAATTAATATAATCACTACAAATTAGTTTTTGAGTCTAATAATAAATCTTTAATGTCTTTATCATCTTAATAGTCAGTAACAAAGTTGAAGAGTTTCATATATACATATATTATTTATTTAAAAAAGAAACGTCTAATCATAACCTACCATCTCAAATTAATTTATCTAAAAATGTTTGAAGTGAATTGTCATTAAGACTCTTAAGTAAGGCTCATATTAGCATTCTTACTTGGAAGTCTTCAATTTGCTCGATTGTCAAGGTTCTTTTTTATAATATTCCTTAAAAATTAGCAATTCCATAAATTAAAAATACCCTAAACATTCAAAATCAGTAGTAAAATAATCCCTCGCACAACTATTCTATCTTTAGCTCCTGATTTTATCTAAAAATTTTGAACTAAAAATGCATTTTTTTTCAGATGATTAATTTTTTATTTGAATAAGGAAAAGTAGTGATCTTTTCACTATCTATTGATCTTAGTGATAACTAAGGCTCGTAATTCAAATCAATTTTATCATTTACTTGGCGTTAATATCATGGATAATGTCTAACAGAGGGGAGTGCTTAGAAGGATCACACTAAATCTAATAATTAACTACTATTTTCATATGATGTCTGAAATGGTAATATTAAATTGAATTACTTTATGCCCTTTTCATAAAAATATATGAAAAATGATATGTTTTTCCTTTATTGTAATACAATAAATATGGTATATATATATATATATATATAATAGATATATATAATATATATATATATATATATATATATATATATATATATATATATATATATATATATATATATATATATATATATATATATATATATATATATATATATATATATATATATATATATATATATATATATATATATATATATATATATATATATATATATATATATATATATATATATATATATATATATATATATATATATATATATATATATATATATATATATATATATATATATATATATATATATATATATATATATATATATATATATATATATATATATATATATATATATATATATATATATATATATATATATATATATATATATATATATATATATATATATATATATATATATATATATATATATATATATATATATATATATATATATATATATATATATATATATATATATATATATATATATATATATATATATATATATATATATATATATATATATATATATATATATATATATATATATATATATATATATATATATTTTTCATGGAAAGAGTGCAAGAATATGACAATCGGTCCTCGAAACATTTCTCTGTTTTGTTTCAGATGATGAAAGTTCGATATCTTCTCACACTAAGAGTCATCGGCCTTCTCTATTCTCTATATAATGGAGAATGACTCTTTCAAATCTCTTATCGTTGGAATGGATGGTACGCTCAATAACACCCATAGCATCAACCTCGGAAGTAGCGGTCGTCCCCTTCCCGATAACTTGCTGGCAGAGATCCTCTCCTACCTCCCAGCAAAGACCTTCTTTAGGCTCCTCTCTGTTTGCAAGACCTTTCGCCAGCTCTCATCAGATTCTCATTTCTCCTTTCACAGTCGTACCACAACAATGTCATCTCCGGCTTCTTTCCCCATGACCGCGACTTTTCTGGACCCTTCTGCCTCGTTGACCCCTACGCCGGTGTGCCCAGTAGCAGCCTCGAATTCTTGTTCCGCAAAGGCAAAATCGTTGGGTCAGCTGGTGGCCTCGTCTTTGTGTTTGCATAAGAAAGATGCTTCCTTATGCGTCTACAACCCAGTCCGTGTACTCGGTGCCAGCTACCCTCCCCGCCGGGCAAGCAGTGTAATTGGGGTGGCATCGCGGTGAGATTCATGAACGATGGAGATGGGGTGACGAAAAGCTACAGGTTGGTCTACCTTTCACGGTACTCTGTAAGGAGCAAGTTGCACCGCTGTCAGGTCTATGACTCTCTGCGAGGGTGTGGACGATGGACAAGGAACTCGACTTCGGGTCCGTTGAACTACATTTGGAGCACCCGGTGATCTGCGACGACGTCGTGTTCTGGGCATCGTCATATTTCGTTCTCGAACGAGATCGACCATATGTCGTGCGCCTTTGATGTGAGGAAGGAGCGCACGCAGATCATCCCTCTGCCGAAAGAAGCAGCCGTCGCCTGCTCGGACACGATCGGAATAGGCATGTGGGAGGGGAAGTCACTGTGCCTAATGCATTACGAAACGTGTACTTGGGTGATCGGACTGTGGCTGCTGAGGAAGACAAACGACGGTCCGCCAGGATGGGTGAGGGCGCATGAGGTGAGCTTGGGCCAGTTGGGGTTCAGGCAACCCCGCAACGTGAGCTACGTCATGCTGAGAGAGGTGGCGACGACCACGTCACTTGTTTTCACCGTAGATAGCGAGGCATATAGCTATGATATAAAGGATGGAGAATTAAAAAAGAACTTCGGTCAATCATCATTAAACATACACCTATGATGAAAATGATGAAATTAAAAAAGAACTTCGGTCAATCATCATTAAACATACACCTATGATGAAAATGATGAAATTAAAAAAGAACTTCGGTCAATCATCATTAAACATACACCTATGATGAAAATGATGAAATTAAAAAAGAACTTCGGTCAATCATCATTAAACATACACCTATGATGAAAATGATGAAATTAAAAAAGAACTTCGGTCAATCATCATTAAACATACACCTATGATGAAAATGATGAAATTAAAAAAGAACTTCGGTCAATCATCATTAAACATACACCTATGATGAAAATGATGAAATTAAAAAAGAACTTCGGTCAATCATCATTAAACATACACCTATGATGAAAATGATGAAATTAAAAAAGAACTTCGGTCAATCATCATTAAACATACACCTATGATGAAAATGATGAAATTAAAAAAGAACTTCGGTCAATCATCATTAAACATACACCTATGATGAAAATGATGAAATTAAAAAAGAACTTCGGTCAATCATCATTAAACATACACCTATGATGAAAATGATGAAATTAAAAAAGAACTTCGGTCAATCATCATTAAACATACACCTATGATGAAAATGATGAAATTAAAAAAGAACTTCGGTCAATCATCATTAAACATACACCTATGATGAAAATGATGAAATTAAAAAAGAACTTCGGTCAATCATCATTAAACATACACCTATGATGAAAATGATGAAATTAAAAAAGAACTTCGGTCAATCATCATTAAACATACACCTATGATGAAAATGATGAAATTAAAAAAGAACTTCGGTCAATCATCATTAAACATACACCTATGATGAAAATGATGAAATTAAAAAAGAACTTCGGTCAATCATCATTAAACATACACCTATGATGAAAATGATGAAATTAAAAAAGAACTTCGGTCAATCATCATTAAACATACACCTATGATGAAAATGATGAAATTAAAAAAGAACTTCGGTCAATCATCATTAAACATACACCTATGATGAAAATGATGAAATTAAAAAAGAACTTCGGTCAATCATCATTAAACATACACCTATGATGAAAATGATGAAATTAAAAAAGAACTTCGGTCAATCATCATTAAACATACACCTATGATGAAAATGATGAAATTAAAAAAGAACTTCGGTCAATCATCATTAAACATACACCTATGATGAAAATGATGAAATTAAAAAAGAACTTCGGTCAATCATCATTAAACATACACCTATGATGAAAATGATGAAATTAAAAAAGAACTTCGGTCAATCATCATTAAACATACACCTATGATGAAAATGATGAAATTAAAAAAGAACTTCGGTCAATCATCATTAAACATACACCTATGATGAAAATGATGAAATTAAAAAAGAACTTCGGTCAATCATCATTAAACATACACCTATGATGAAAATGATGAAATTAAAAAAGAACTTCGGTCAATCATCATTAAACATACACCTATGATGAAAATGATGAAATTAAAAAAGAACTTCGGTCAATCATCATTAAACATACACCTATGATGAAAATGATGAAATTAAAAAAGAACTTCGGTCAATCATCATTAAACATACACCTATGATGAAAATGATGAAATTAAAAAAGAACTTCGGTCAATCATCATTAAACA